>JAJPUD010000744.1:482366-585643 GCA_023553655.1 Myrmecobius fasciatus | reverse complement strand
AACAACAATAATAATAGCAAAACTTGTCCTTATCAACTTGATTATTGTAATGAGGGAATGGATGCAAAAGCATTTTGCCTAGTCCAGAGTACTGGAGAAGCATCTTGGTATATATAAACAGGCGCAATATCTCCTCATTTTCTCCATCCCTTTCCCAAGTTCCTAATTCATTCCTTTCAGAATCTTTCTGGATCTGGATGAAACACTGATCTGATGGCTCGGGGTCATCATTGTTTGTGTGATTCTCTTGTTCTGAAGCCCCTGACAATACTTTGGGACATGCTTGTGCAGCCATGGTCTGTTTCCATGGAGACAAGAAGCTCTGCTTCTCTTCAAACCCAAGGTAATGGTTCTCATCAAAATCCTATTTCCTTTGAGAGAAGTAAAAAGGTTACAGTACCACTCTCAACACTTCCTCTGTAAATACAGAATGCTGCACCTCACAAACAAACATCTCAACAACCTCAAAACATTCCTGGTAGCATCCAATGCAGGCTTTTCCTTACAAATATATTTTCACACTTTTTTTTATCTTCTACTACTATCAATACTTACTCTACTATCCTCCCTTTTCTCTCACCTCCCTTCCACTTTCCCAAGACAATTAATTATGAATTCTCAGAGTCCGAAGACACTTCAGAGATGACTTAGCCTAGCTGGTGATTCAATAGGGACATTCTTGATATTTCGCAAAAGTTCTCCTTCAAGTTTCTGCTTGAAGACCTACGGTAAAAAGGAGCTCATCACCTTCCAAAGTAGCACATTATACTTCAGGATGGCTATAAATTGTTGGGAAGGTTTTCCTTATATCAAGTCTAAATCTACCTCTGCAACCTATCACTCCTGGTTATGTCCAAAACGAGGCTCATCCCTATTCAAATATAGGGAAATAATTATAATGCTCCCAAGTGTTTTCCTTCCAAGTGACCAATATTTATTTGATTGTCCATCTCATGGTAAAGGATCCAGTCCCTTAGTTATCTTTAGAATCCCCTCTAGGATTTCCCTCATTTCATGTTCTCTCTAACAAACAAACAAACAAACCTCTAGACAATCCAAAGCTTGATCTGTTGGTCATTATCCCACAGCAAGAAAACACACCCAAAGCTAGTTCATCAGTTGCTTCTCAATACAAATTCTAAAGGCTTCTTGCAAACAAATTAGGTCAATTTGTATCTATATGTCAAAGGGTGGGACAGAAAGTGGGGCATTAGCAAACTATTAATCTCAGTGTAATGTAATATTCTGTGATGGACCCTCTTCAGGGTGATGAAAATGATTGATAATATAAATAAAGAAGTAGGTACTGATCACATTATCATTTGGGAATTTATGGCCAATGTCAGGACTCAATAAGGCATCAGGGTTCATTACAAAGTGGCTAGGTTCATTATAATAAACTAGAAATTGGACAAAACCAATCAATGTAGCAAAAAACAGTCCTGGAGAGAACCCTCATTCTATCTCTAACATTGATATAATAGCTTAAGAATCCTGACATCAATGTAACCTAGCCATGAGGTGAGAGTTTGGGACTAAACCCTTATCAAGGTTTGGAGGGGTGACTAAAGTATCATAGATACCATAAGATTTAGGGCCAACCAGTAGCCAAAATGATCAGATCATTATTTTGCTACACTGAGATTAATTGTTCACTTTATGTCACTAATGGATTAGCTCTTCCCTTGGGGCTAAGGCCCTAAGAATTTCAGTGAGCAGGAGGATAAAGAACAAGATTTGATATTACAATGAGAGGGTGGTAGTAGCAGTGCAGGGTAGAAGCTTGTACAATAGTGAAGGTTAGACCACTGAGCTTCACAATGATAAAGGTATGTGACCTGTGAGCCCTGAGCAGGGTAGGATCAACTGAGAAAAGGTTTGTAGATGGAATATTGGAATCTGTGGACTCCAGCTATCCATGAGATCCTTACAAGTATTAACCCCAAAGAGAAAACAGTTTCACTATCTAGGAGCCCATTCTTCTATCTGCCTCAGATCAAATAGAAGATGGTCTTTAAATCCTAAGGGTCACATTGGGGCAATCCTTCTATGGGAACAGAAGATGAGAATAAGCATGGATGATAAAATTAGGATTCAGCTTTCTGGTAGATCTTGACTACAAATTTATCATCATCCATCTTGCCCTATGTCTGAATTCATTGATAGTCAATAATCATTTTTAAGCACTTGCTGTATGATAGGTGGGCAGCTAGGTGGCATTATGGATAGAAGTTTGGGCCTGGAGTCAGGAACACCTGAGTTCAAACCCAGTGTCAGATATTTATTAGCTATGTTATCCTGGACAAATTACTTATCCCCTGTTTGCCTCAATTTCCTCATCTGTAAAATGAGCTAGACAAGGAAATGGAAAATTATTCCAGTATCTTTGCTAAGAAAACCCCAAATGGGATCATGTCAGATATGACTGAAATGACTGAAAAACACAACTTGATAGGTATGGCTCTCAATGACGGAGATATAAAAGAAGTAAAAATAGATCCTAAGGTTAAGAAACTCACATTCTAATAGTGGAGATAAAAAATATAAGCAACTAGGTACATGTGAAATACATACAAAATAGATAGGTGATTAGATGGAAGGTGATCTCAAAGGAAAAGCTCTAGTAGCTAGAAGGACTGTCTCGTTCCTCTTGCAAAAGGTAAACTTCACAGTAAGCTATAAAAGACAGGTGGGGATGGAAAACATTCAATCATGAATAGGCAGTAAGAATGCACAGAGATAGGAGAAAGACTATTGCGCATGAGGAATAGTGTGTATGCCAGCAAAGCTGGAACAGAGAGTATATGAAGATGAGTAAAGTGAAAAGAAAGGATGGGGGGGGGTCAAATGTGCTTTAAATGCCAAACAGAGAACTTTACATCTGATCTTGAAGGTAATAGGAAGCCACTGTAATTTGAGTGGACTGGAGGGAAAAGATTTGACATGGTCAGACTCACACTTTAAAACTTTATACTTCCACTTTAAAGTGGAAGATGGAATGGGTTGGAGAAGGGAGAAACTTGAGGTAGGGAGAAAAATTATAAAGCTATTGCAAGAATCTAAGTGAGAGATGATGAGGGCCTCAACTATAATGACTGAGTAAAGAAGAAGAAATATTGAGAAGAGTGTTGGGAAGGTAGAAACAACAATATTTAGCAATTGAAAGCATATTTGGGGTAAGAATAGAGAATCTACTCTCATGGGAGTATGGTGGTGCTCTTGGCAGTAACAGGAAAGTACAGAAAAAGAAACATTTTAGGAAGAAGAATAATGAATTCTATTTGGGACATGTTGGATTTGAGATGCTTATGAAACATTCAGATGGAGATGTCCAAATAGCAGTTGATGGTACAGTATTATTGCAGATTAGGAGAGATCTGAGAATTGGATAAATAGATTTGAGAATCATTTGCAGAGAATTAACAATTGAACCTATGGAAGCTGATGAGATCACCAAGTGAGATAGTATAGAGTGAAAAGAGGAGGGCCCAGGACAGAGCCTTGGGTAATCCCCACTTAAGAAGACTGGTTGGTGGTTATAACATAAATTAAAGAAGCAGTGAAGGAAACTGAGAAGAAGCAACTGGGTAGATTGAAGAATAACTAGAGGAGAGCAGGGTCAAGGAAATGCAAATAAGAGCATTATCTATTAGTATTTATGATCACCATAATGATAGTATAAGAGAGGAAAAGGACCATAGTTGCTACAATCATAGGTCCAGCAGTCCAGCTTTTTATGTGAGTATATGGAGCTATGTATTCTTTATGTGTGTTAAGACAATGACTTGCATCACTTTCTAAACATACATACATACAATACCTACTGCCACATACAGGCCTCTCTGATCAGTAATACACTAGCACCATTTCTACTATCTTACTCTCTCATCCTATATTCTAAGTGTCAAGGTAATAAGACAGCAATTAGATTCAGCCATTCCCTGCAGGATCAGCCCAGTGGGAGAATCCTAAAAGAATCTCCCATATTTTATAGCATCTGTGTTCCCTTCTCCATAGTACCCAATTCTCCCTCCTGTTCTCACATTGAGCTACTTCAGATCGGGCTCTGGTCCTGACTTTAATATCCTTACTAAATTCTGCTAGCACCACAAAATCCTCTATGGCCCCCAAATGAAAATATCTTCAAAATGAGCTATGCCTCAGTAAGAAAAAGAAAAGAGAAACAAAATAGCATAAAATGAGGGGAAGAAACATTCTCATCCTGGTCTGTAGGGTCTCTAATGCAAACACGCTTGTAAATGTCAGAATTTGTTCACACCAACTATTCTCAACTGCTGCTGCTGTTGATTCCTCCAGAAAGGCTAAGAAGGCATCTGTTCCTCTGAAAGTGTGTTACCTTTCTTCCTTAATAAGAGTCACTTCTTCCAGTTGAAAGCAAGCAAACAGGGCTCACAACTGTCTCAACAATTTCAATTCAATTCAATAAAAATTTATAATGTGCTAGTTGCTAGAGATAAAGACAAAAATGAAAAACAACCCTCAGGAAGCTTATATTTTAAGTACATATAAATAGTTAAGTGAATATAAGATTTTTTTGGCTGAGGCAACTGGGGTTAAATGACTTGCCCACAGTCACACAGCTAAGAAATGTTAATTGTCTGAGGTTGAATTTGAACTCAAGTCCTCCTGACTTCAGGGCTGATCCTCTATCCACAGCAGAATCTAGCTGCCCTAAGTTTAAAATAATTTGAAGAAGGAGAAAACAACAACAATTGTGGGAATCAGGAAGGTTTCCTGCAGGAAGAACTTGAACTGTGTCTTGAGAGAAGTTAAGTATTCTAAGAATTGGAAGTTGGAAGTCAATACATTCTAAGAAAAGGGGGATGTCAGGGACTATACCCCTGTTCAAAGGAAAAGATATAGAGATGAAATGCCAAATTCAAAGAACAGCTAAAAGGCTGTTCCAGGTTGCCTGGAACATAAAGAGGAGAAATGGGAAATAAGTCTGGAAAGGTAGGATGGAGCTAGACTAGAAAAGGGTTTAAAAGTCAAAGAGGGAAGATAAATTAGAACCATTCCCAGAAAGATCAGGAGAGAACAAGGATGCCCATTATCACCACTACTATTCAATACTGTATTAGAAATGTTAACTTTGGCAATAAGAGAAGAAAAAGAGATTAAAGGAATTAGAGTAGTCATGAGAAAACCAAATTATCACTCTTTGCATATGACATGATGGTATACTTAGAGAACCCTAGAGACTCAACTAGAAACAATTCACAACTTTAGCAAAGTGGCAGGATACAAAATAAATCCACATAAATCATCAGCATTTTTATATATTACTAACAAAGTCCAGCAGCAAGAGATACAAAAAGAAATTCTATTCAAAATAACTGTCAATAGTATAAAATATTTGGGAATCTATCTACCAAGGGAAAAGTCAGGAACTATACGAACAAAACTACAAAATGCTTTCTACACAGATAAAGTCAGACCGAATCAGTTGGAAAAATATCAAGTGCTCATGGGTAGGCCGAGTGAATATAATAAAAATGACAATACTACTTAAATTAATCTACTTAATTAGTACAATACCAAACTCCCAAGAAATTATTTTGCAGATATAGAAAAAATAGTAGCAAAGTTCATCTGGAAGAACAAAAGATCAAGAATTTCAAGGGAATTAGTGAAAAAAGAAATGCTGATGAAGGAGGCCTAGCTATGCCAGATCTAAAACTATATTATAAAGCAGCAGTCATCAAAACCATTTGGTACTGGCTAAGAAAGTGGAATAGGATAGGATCACAGGATAAAACAGGCAATAACTATAGCAATCTAGTGTTTGACAAACCCAAAGACCCCAGCTTTTGGAATAAGAACTCACTATTTGACAAAAACTGCTGGGAAAATTGGAAACTAGTATGGAAGAAATTAAGGCTTGACCCACACCTAACACCACGTACCAAGGTAAGATCTAAATGGGTTCATGATTTAGATATAAAAAAATGATATTATAAACAAATTAGAGGAACATAGGATAGTTTGCTTCTCAGATCTGTGGAGAAGGAAGGAATTTGTGTCCAAAGAAGAACTGGAACTATTAATTGAACACCAGATAGATAATTTTGATTATATTAAGTTAAAAAGGTTTTGTATAAATAAAACTAATGCAGACAAGATTAGGAAGAAAGCAATAAATTGGGAAATCATTTTTACATTCAAGGGTTCTGATAAAGGTCTCATTTCTAAAATATATAGAAAATTGACTCAAATTTGTAAGATTCAAGCCATTCTCCAATCAATAAATGGTCAAAGGATATGACCAGACTATTTTCAGATGAAGAAATTAAAACTATTTCTAGTCACATGAAAAGGGATTCCAAATCACTATTGATCAGAGAAATGCAAATTAAGACAACTCTGAGATACCACTACACATCTGTCATATTGGCTAAGATGACAGGAAAAGATAATGACAAATGTTGGAGGAGATGTGGAAAAACATTATTATTATACATTGTTGGTGGAACTGTGAACGGATCTAACCATTCTGGAGAGCAATTTGGAACTATGCTCAAAAAGTCATCAAACTGTGCATATCCTTTGATCCAGAATGTTTCTACTTGGCCTATATCCCAAAGAGATCTTAAAGAAAGGAAAGGGACCCACAAGTGCAAAAATGTTTGTGGCAGCCCTTTTTATACTGACAAGAAACTGGAAACTGAAGGGATGCCCATCAATTGGAGAATGGTTGAATAAATTATGGTATATGAATGTCATGGAATATTATTCTTCTATAAGAAACGACCAGCAGGATGATTTCAGAGAGGTCTGGAGAGACTTGCATGAACTGATGCTGAATGAAACGAGCAGAACCAGGAGATCATTGTACACAGCAACAACAAGACTATATGATGATCAGTTCTGATGGATATAGCTCTCTTGAACAATGAGATGTTTCAAATCAGTTCTAATTGTTTATTGACGAAGAAAGCCATATACACCCAGGGAGAGGCCTGTGGGATCCAAGTGTGGACCACAACATAGCATTTTCACGCTTTCTGTTAATGTTGGCTTGCATTTTGTTTTCCTTCTCTTGTCTTTCCTTCTTTCCTCTCTTCCTTCTCCAATTTTTCTTGTACAGCAAGATAACTGTATAAATATATGTATATATATATATATATATTTGATTTGTCATATATTTTAACATAATTAACATATATTACATTACCTGCTATCTAGGGGAGGAGGTGGGGGGAAGGAGAGAAAAATTTGGAACAGAAGTCTTTGCAAGGGTCAATGTTGAAAAATTACCCATGCATATGTTTTGCAAATAAAAAGCTTTAATAAAAAAAATTCAAAGAGGGAATACGGAAGAAGTCACTAAAAGGGCAGAATATCAACATGATCAGATCTCTGCTTTAGAAACTGTGTGAAGCATGTGCAAGAATGTTTGTGGCAGCCCTTTTTGTAGTGGCTAGAAACTGGAAACTGAATGGATGCCCATCAATTGGAGAGTGGCTGAATAAATTATGGTATATGAATGTTATGGAATATTATTGTTCTGTAAGAAATGAGCAGCAGGACGATTTCAGAAAGGCCTGGAGAGACTTGCATGAACTAATGCTGAGTGAGATGAGCAGAACCAGGAGATCATTATTCACAGCAACAACAATACTATATGAGGATCAGTTCTAATGGGCATGACTCTCTTCAACATTTTCATATTCTCTATTGAGGTTTGCTTGCATTGTATTTCCTTTATCGGATTATTCTTTCTTATAGATACAATTTTTCCTGCACAAAAAATGATGCAATAACTATACATATATTCGATTTCTTAAGTGTTCTAACATAATTATTATGTAGTGGATATCCTGCCATCTAGGGGAGGGGTGGGGAGTAGGGGGGAAAATTTGTAACAGAAAGCTTTGTAAGGGTTAATATTTAGGAATTACCCATACATATGTTCTGCAAATAAAAAGTATTAATAAAAAAAAGAAAAAAAAAAGAAAATGTGTGAAGGACAGAATATAAGGGTTTATTGGGACTTTAGAAATCCCCTAATCCAACCACTCATCTTACAGATGAGGAAAATGAGTCTTAAAAAGGTGATATGACCACAAAAATAGAAAGGTAATGAACTAAGATTCAAATGTGGTTCCAGATCTCCAAATTCAGCAGTTATTTTTCCAAATATATGATGCTTCTTTCAAAAGTCAAAGATGACACCAAAGTATGAATATAAATGGTTGAAATAATGCTGGGGAATGTCCATGATGTCACAATAAGAAGCAAGTTTAAGAGAGTAAATAATGAGTTCCATTTTAAATATGTCAAGTTTGAAATGCCTATGGGACATTCAGGTACAGATATTGAAGAGTCAGTTCTTGTGTGGAACTGGAGCTCAGGAGAGAGATTAGGCTGAATAAATTGATTCAGGATTTTTCTGGATAGAAGTGATAATTGAACTCATGAGAACTAATGAAATCACTGAGAAAGAATGTAAAGATAAAGGCCCAGGATAGAGCTTTGGGCAATATCCCAAAGGAGGAGGAGGACATGGATGATGATGCAGCAAAGAAGACTTAGAAATTGTCAGACTGATAAGAGAAAAATCATGAGAGTATAGTGTCACAAAATGAGGAAGTAAGATTCTAGAAGTAAGGGATGGTAAACAGCATCAAAACTTCTGAGAAGTGAAGAAAGGCCTTAGAAATATTTTTTATTAAAGTCTTGTTTATTTTTCTTAATTTTTAATTGAAAGTTTTTATTTTCAAAACATATGCAAGAATAATTTTTTTTCAACATTGATCCTTAAAAAACCTTATGTTCCAATTTCCCCACCTTTCTCCTCCCCTCTCCCTTAGATGGCATGTAAGCCAATATATGTTAAATATTTACATATGTATATATATGTATATATATATATATGTTAAATCCAATATAAGGCCTTAAAAATATTGAGTAAAAGTTGTTAGATTTGGTGATTTTAAAATCATCATTAACCTTGGAAAACAGACTCAGTTTTAGTTAATTTTTATAGTATCAAGTCAGAAGACCCAGAATTGAAAAGTGAGCAAGAGGTGAGAAATTGAGAATAGAGATAACCATTTTTGGTGTTTGGCTGCAAAAAGAAAAAAGATGAATCAAGTAAAGTAAGTGTTTAATGACAAAGGAAACTCAAGCACATTTGTAGCCAACAAAGAGCTGATAGAAGAGAAATTGAAAATGACAGAAAAAAGTGGGGGTGATCAAAAGAATAAGCTCATGGAAGGGGGCAGGGATAGGATCAAAGGCATAGGTAAAAGGATTATCCTTGTCAGTGACAAAAAAATAGCATGCCTCTTCAGCAGAGATTAGATCAAAGAAAAAATTGATGGATAACATCAAGAAAATTTAAGCTGTAGTATAAGTGAAGGATGGGAGCTGATGATGGATAGTCTTTATTTTCTCAGTGGTAGGAAGTGAGGTCTTCTGCTAAGAGGGAGGAATGCTAGAGGAGTCCTAAGGAGAGATGAGTTTTTGGAGCAGTCATTATAGAAAGGGAAACATAGACTCATTCATTGAAAAATAAAAAAAAATCTATAAGGACCTGGTTGAGATGAGATTTGTGACCTCAGTCACACGTTTGTGTAACGTCCTCCTATGCACTCAGTAGCACTCAAGTGATAGGGCAAAAGGTGAGGGTGATACATGATTGGTAGTTTGGCAAGATACAAGGATGATATAAGAAAATTCTGAATTTGAAAGAAAAGGACAGAATATAATTAATGAATTAAAGTTCACAATTTCAAAGGCAGGAAAGTCAGACAGGAGTCTGGGTGGTGCACTGGGGAAGTAGAATAGCTTGGGATATGAAAGGTGGAGCTAAAGGTAAATAATTGATTATTAGGAACAGAAACAGAGGGAATGATGGAAAGATCAGAATTTTCCATCAGGGAAATAAATTTCAAATTCTGGATCATTCAGAAAGAACAGTTTCAACATCCACAAAATGATCAGAAATAATTCAGACCAAATATATGTCTATGAGATGTAATACAGTGAGCAAGAGGTTTATGAATTTACATCTTGGCCTTGAAATTATGTGTGTGATTATACAGAAGATACTAAATTTTTCTGAGTCTCAGTTTTCTAATCTCTAAATGGGAATAATCATACTTATTTCTCTCACTTTGTTATAGTGTTACGGCAGAATGTAAATGTAAACTTTTGTCATTAGGATGCTGTCCTATACCTTACTGCCGTATCTCGTTTCAACTTTGACACATCACAATCTCATACTTGAGATTAATTGGATAGAACCAATGATTTGTGAGTACACATTTCCATCCTCCTTGTAAACTCTTCCTTGGCCCTGAAATCATGTTAAGTTCTCCTAATTAAACCTCAAACAACTTTAATCAAACAATCTGAGAAATCAAATGACAATATGGAGCACCTGATGGAATTGCAAAGAGATCTTCATGTGGTTGGAAGGATTTAGTGGGGAGACGGGAGGGTTGTTAGAGGAATGGGAGGAGAAAAACAAAGGGATCTAGAGTAATTTGGGTCTCCCAACTTTTATTCAAATTCATCAAATATTTAGTAAGAACCTAGAGTTTGCAGAGCACTCTATGGGAGATAAGAAGTTTTGTTTTCTTCTTTTTTTTTAAAGTCCCTGCTCTCATGAAGCTTACTATCTATAGAGTGATAAGACCTAAACACAGATAAATATGAGAAAAAAGTTTTTTTTTGTTATGAAAAAGCTAGCAAATACAGAAAAAAAAAATAAATCTAGGGGCAACTATATGATACAGTGGAAAGAGTACCAGCCCTGAAATTAGGACAACCTGAATTCAAATCTGGATTCAAACCCTTAACACTTACTACTTGTATGACCCTGGGCAAGTCACTTAACCTCAAATGTTTCACAAAAAACAAACAACAACAAAAAAAAACAGAAAGCTATATAAATTGATTATGAGTGAGGGTATATGTGAAGAGGAATAAATGAGACATCCTGAGCATTAGGACCACAGTGAGAAGAGGCAAAGAAGGGACAGAAGATGTACTACTGCTGAAGAATAGCCTAGGTTTATAAAGTATAAATTGAGAGGAGGAATATGAATAAGGCTGGAAAAATAAGATGATATCAATAAATAGATAGAAGACCTTGAATGCCATGCAAAATTTTGAACTTGACTTAAGGCCTAAGGAAGCCACTGAGAATATTTGGATAAAGGAATGACATGACCATATTAGTGAGTCAGACAGAACATCCTGCCAACAGGATGAAACAGATTGAAGGATGATGGGGGTGGACGCTATTGGAGTAATGCAGGTGGGTGGTAATAAGTACCCTGTACTATGGTAGTGTCAGTGAGATTGGATGGACACAAGAGAGGTTGTGGAGGTGGGGTTGATGAGACTTGGTAAATGATAGAATCTGAGAGGTGAGGGAGAGATACATCAAAGATAAATCCCAAGTTTCCAGGAAAACAAGATGGTTGGTAATACCACAAACAGAAGTAGTGAGATTAGAAGAGAGCAGAACAGGTATGAGGCGTGGGGGAAAGACAATCAATTGAGCATGTTGAGATTGGGGTCCCATTATGAACCATTCCAAATATAATTTTGGATTTTGGATTCGGGGAGAGATAAGGGCTGGAGATTTCTATTTGAGAATCATGTACACAGATGTGGCAGTTGAAACTGTGGAAGTAAGATTGATAATGGATAGGGAGAAGAAGGCCTCAGGAAGACCTCTGAGGAATGCATACATTAAGGGGTTGGAACAAGGTCATGAGAATAAAAGCAGATTTGTAGCAGTAAGGCAATATTCAGTCATTGGGAAGAGAGGAGAATTGTTAGCCTTTGATTAATGGTTGAGGGTCATCTGTCTCAGATACACATCATTCAATCAATGAATTCACCATTGTATATCTAGCTGTATTTTGAACATTAAACAAAAGTGAAAACAGTCGCTGTTGTTTTGAAACTTACACTACATACAGAATAATTACAAAAGGTAATGGGGGAAGACAGGAGCCTCATATAGAAGATGTCACTTGAGTCAAGGATTGAAAGAAACAAGAGATTCTTAGAGAAAATGCATCATAGATATGGGGAATAGCCAGATCAGTATCATAGATGCAGAAGATGGTTGCAAAGAGAATCAAGGTCACTTTAGCTGGACTATGGAGTACCTGGAGGAAATTAATGAGAATGTAGAGATAGAACAGGGTTCTGAAGGACTTTAAATATCAAATAGAGGAATGGCCCTTAGGAGCCACTGACATTTATTGAGCAATGGAGTGACATAGTCAATGTGTCAGGAAAATCAGTGTGACAGCTGTGTGAAATCTTCATTAGGGAAAGGAGAGGCTTTAGGCAGTGAGACCAGTTAGGAGGCTACTGCAATGATACAAGAAAAAGAAGGCTGATAGGTGGGGAGGAGACTGGGAAAGGTCTCTTGCAAACAGTGGGATTTGAGCTGAGTCATGAAAACTTGAAGAACACCAGGGAAAATAAGAAGCAGAGACAAAGAGGAAGGGCATTCCAGGCATGGGAGAATTTCAAGTCTGTGATTCAGAGGAGAGATGCAGACTGGAGACTATTTGTATGGTGATTAGATCGATAGATGTATATTGTATATGTGAATATATACGTAAGTGTGTATATATATATATATAAACATTTATATATACATACATAGAGAGAAACAGACAGAAATTAAGAAAAATAAAGAGGAACAGAGAAATAGAGACTATATATACATATAAATGAGTGCATAGAGTATTAAATACACACATAAATACAATGAATACATATAGATATGTTTTTTAAACCTTACAGTGCTATATAAACACGAGTGACTTTTGTTAAACAATACTTTTTTTTATCTGCTAATAGATTTTACAATGTAACTTTGTGCTTACCATATCATGCCCAGTACTTTCTTATTTGACAAAAAAGAAAATAACTTACAAAACAACTCATGAATAGTCTTCTTGACTTTAATCTCCTTCATTTTTAGTCCTGTACCATGTTTTCTAATATATTTTTTCATTGTCTTTCTCTAAACCTAGAAGTCCCCTTTCACAGAAATGAACATATATGTTGATTTAGTTTGGAGGGTCCCCACACTAAGTTTTTCATAGGATTTTTCTATTTCCTCATCCTCTGTAATATATAGTGACCAATAAAGAGAAAGTATTTTCATGGTGCTATTTTGACAGATACTGTTATTTGTCACATATACTGTAATAAGAGCTAACAAAGTTTCCTATGAAATGCTTCTCATTGTCTTTGGATTAATGATAAACCAACCTTTGAGACCTTCTAGTTTAATCTTATGCCAATCTACCCAAGCCATGGAAACAATGTTAAAAAGCACAGGGTCAAGGAGAACTTCCTTTGGATAATCCATTAGAGATCTTCTAAATGAATATAAGTACATATTGGGTTTGGCTGTTCAACCAATTTTGAATCCAAATAGTTTTATTATCATACAGTCCATATCTCTGTTTTGTCCATAAGAAAAAGTAGTAGGAGAAACTTTATTTAATGCTCTGCTAAAAATTTAAGCTAACTAGATCTATAGCAATTCTCTCTATTATTCTGCTAAACCTATCAAAAAAGAGAGGTTATGGGATGCTATTAGTCTGACCTTTCTTGTTCTTAATTAAGACACGCTGGCTCTTTGAGACCACCACTTCCATTGGCAGATGTTCATCAGCCAATGTGTTCTAGAATTTTATCAAGTACCAAAATCAAGCTCGCTGACTGTAGTATATACCCTCAACTTTTTCTCCTTTTTTTGAAAACTAGGACAACAGTCAAGTAATGTCTCTTCTAGTACTTATGGTCTTGAAAAATCGTTGATGATGGCTCAGCAATTACAAATATCAGGTCCTTCAGTGTCCTAAGCTATAGTTTATCTAGCTCAGATGACTTGAACTCTCTTAAATCTCCACAGTTTTATTATATATTATTTCAGAATGTTTTAGTAAAGGGTGATTAGTAAATACCTAGAAAAAGAAGTCTTTATAGGATTATGCCATACTTTAGTATTCACCCTCCATTACTTGCTCTTTATTCCATCTAGTAATGTAAATATTTTTCAAATATGATTTGATGGATGAGCTCCCTGTGAAGCTGTATCAGCTTCTTTAAACAATTCTCTCTCACTAGAAAGTATTTCTCTTTGTGTCTTTAGAATTTAATTCTTGAGACTCTCCTATTCCATCAAGGAGCCCCAATTATCCAGGACCTAGCAGCTTCCACCTTAAAGGATTAAAGGACATTGAATCTAATATTCTGAAAGGCAAAGGAACTTGGATTGCAACTAAGAATTAACTATCCAGCTAAATTGAGCATTATCTTTCAGGTAAGAAGATGGACATTCAATAATACAGGTGAATTTCATTTATTTCTGATGAAAAGACTAGAGCTGAACAAAAAGTTTGATCTCCAAATACAGAACTCATGAAAAGCATAAAAGGTAAAAAGGAAAAAAAAACGCTTGACAGCTATATCTCTGTTATGGGTATACTTAGAGAGTGTGGGTATAATTTGATTTTACTGTGATAATATGGAAAAGAAAAAAAAAGAGAGACTCTCCTATTCTTCCAGGGATGACTGGTCCTATGGAATTTTAGTCATCCTTCTTATCCTATCTATGAACCTTTAAAATTTACTGTTCTAAAATTTAACATGTATGGCAGGTCATGTCTAGCTTTTTTCCTCCTTCTGCATCATAAACTCTCAGATAGCATAGTGATTTCACCTCAGGTTCCCATCATTTCCATCCTAGCAAATAAGTTCTTCCATATTGGAGACAAATAATTTCAGAGGACAAATTCCCATTTGATTGGTTATTGAAACTTTTTGAGGATGAAATTGTCATAAGGAAAAGGTAGAAATTATCCTCTCTAATGTTTTTAAAGTCAGATCAATCATATTGCTACAAAAAAATAGCATACAAATTCTTTCCTCTGCATCTTTGCTCAAGCAATGTTCTCTGTATATGAATGTCCATAATCTTCCTGCAGAAAGAATTCTGGAGTCAAAGGAGACATATTCAAATCTTGTCTTCAGAGTTTACTACCTATATAATTTGGGCAGTTCACAACATCCCTGGACCAGTTTCTTCACCAGTAAAAGATAGCCTCTGAGGTACTGTCCTGACCTAGGAATATGACACTTTTTAGGACTAGGGTACTGCCCACTCATTCAATCCATCCTTCTGAAAGCTCCCTCATGAAAACTCCTCTCAATGATTCCTCCTGTCACTAAGTTCTCATTAGGCTTATTATGTACCACACAGTTTTTACCCTTAATTATATACTGTGTTGTTCTCTGATTTTTCAATATGTGTCTTAATTCCCTGTGAAATTTATAAACTTTTCAAGGACTAAAATCATGTCTATTTTTTTTTCTCATATTTCACAAGAGCAGCACAGTCAGAGAGATAGTTTGGACATCCAATAAAAGTGGTGTAATTTAAGTTGGTGCAGCTAAGTAATAGTGGATAAAATGCCCAAGCCTGGAGTCAAGAAGACTCATCTTCCTGAGTTCAAATCAGATCTCAAACATTTACGAGCTGTGTGACCCAGGGCAAGTCGCTTAACCCTGTTTGCCTCAACTTCCTCATCTGTAAAATGATTTGGAGAAGGAAATGGCAAACCACACCAATATCTTTGCCAAGAATAACTTATATGGTGTCACAAAGAGTTAGAGGCAACTTAAACAACTGAACGACAATTTAAGTTTCCCCAATCACAGACTTCAGCATTCAGCTAGAGGAGCATCTTGCCATAAAGACGTTCTGAGAAATTTGCACTCCCCACACCAAGACATCCATGCCTTACAATGGATACAAGCAAATTTATACTAGATAACAATTCTGAAAGTAGCCAGAATAAATTGGCTTACCCGGAAAGCACTCCCAGGACAAGGTTGAGAACAAAGAAGGATCCGATAATGATGAGGGGGATGAAGTACAGCCAATTCCAGGTGGCTCCTAAGGCATCATTGGTCTGGAAGATAGAAAAACAGTCACATTGTTATTCCAATGGTATCCAAGAGGGAAAATGTTGCATCTGGTAAAAAGAGCACTGACCCTGGAATCAAAAGACTTGGACATGAATCCTAAATTAACTCCAATTATGCAACGTTCAGAAATCTACAGAACACCTCTGGGGCAGTTTCCTCGTCTGTCAAAGGAGAATGATGCATTTTGCACTACTTTGTGTCACACTTGTTGTAAGGAAAGCATGTTATAACTGTTAAGTGCTACATAAATATGAGCCATCATTATTCCCACAATAATCACAGTTATGGAATCTTAACAAGTATAGTTACATCCTATTACTAAGTATCTCTCGACTTTGATTTGGATTTGATTCTCCCAGGAGAATCAAAGGGTGAGTGACCACATGTAAATATAATGTATGAGCCACCTCTTCTTCTATACCTGTTATGGTACACCCCCAACTAGCAGGAATGAAGGTATCAGTCACCCAAAAAACAAATTATAGGGAGCTCTGTCATTTCATCAGTAAGAATTCCCTCCAGCAATGCAACTCTCAAACTCTCCATGACTTTTTGAGATTATATATAACCCATCATCGAAGCTCTTCAACAGGACACATCACCTCCTGAAGTATTAGAAATTTCCCATAATAAATTTGGTAACAACCTTCCCTTTTACATCTAACCTCAATGCTTTTTGCCTTTGTTCTTTCCTCAAAACAGTTCAGTAGTGCTTTTTTTTTTTTTTTTTTTTTTTTTTTTTTTTTTTTTTTTTTTTTTTTACTAAGCAGAGCCCAAAGCCTTCTAATTGCAAAATATATGGCCCATACTTTGGCTCTGCTGAAGAGAGATTGAGACTGAGGACTTTGTGCAACTCTGTCTCACTTACATTCAATTCACACTTAAATCAAGACCTCACTGGTAATGTCATTGTTCCTCTTCAAAAATGAAGGATGAACAATAACTGAAATAGAATTGGTTTAAATCAGCATAGAGAGGACTTAAGTCAGGCATCCAAAGGAATTATCCCAGCTGCCAGGATAGCAATGAGATGGGTAACATACTATGCTAATAGTCAGTCAGTCAATAAATATGTAAAAACCTCCTGCATGCCAGACCCTGTGCTAAGTGCTGGGGCTACAAAAAGAGGCAAAAGATAGTCCTTGTCCTTAAGGATCACACAATCTGAGAAAGACCTAGTTTCAAATTTCATCTCTCAACCTTAATATCTATGTGACCACAAAACAACTTCTATGAGCATTAGTTTCCTCATCTGTACTTAGCTTCTGGTATTGATCTGAGGAACATTAGGAGGAGCTCAGATAAAGAAGTGTCTACTCTCCACCATCTTGGATCCCCCACATCTGTACTTATCTTAAAGTGTAGTAACCACAATCAGATTGTCAATCAATAATCAGACAAGCAGCAAAATGCTTGCAAATCTTAAATTGTTATGCAAATGTAAATTATCACTATTAATAATCTATGGAAGGTCATTATGGCTCTCTTTTATTGGAAGGATTTTAATGGAGGCAAAAAGTTATTTTTCTGGGAGGCTTGAGGTGGCAGCCCCTACTGAAAGACTGCAACGTGAATTTAATGATCAAGAAACAGCCTTGTTTCTATATACAACCCTATGCAGGAAGAGCTAGAAGAAGTCCGATTAGTTATGATGATTGATTGATTATTCCTTCTTGGAATAAATGTGTTTTACTTCCTCTAGGACCATAGCCCAGATTCACTCTTCTCTCAGGCTAGAATATGTCAAGGGCAAAGACCCTGTCTTATATCTCTTTGTTTAGATAAGAGTCGCTGTGAGTGGCACCTCTCACAACGCTAGGGCCACTGTGATGACGGATTGGCGTCACCCAATGTCAACAATGATGATGATGAACAGCAGCAAATGAGCAGTAGCTACAACCACTGCCCTGGGGAATGATTAAAGATGATTGACAGCTTAAAAGGTTTTTCTGGAGAAAGCTGTTTGACATCCTTCCTAGATTATTCACAAACCTTTTAATAGAATTGCTGCCCCCTCTCAGCCTCCTTCACCAGTCTTTCTCTCCCTGTACTTTCTCCCAGTACCTCCCTTTACCGGGGGGTCTCACCCCACCTTATTCATTGGTTGATGAATCAGTGACAAGGCCAGTTGGGGAGGAGGGATGGGCCCAGGCAGCTGTGGGCAGGCAATGGACACCAGTCTTTCTTCCCTTAGGATGGAAGGTGTTTTTTTTTTTTTTTTTTTTTTACTTTCTTATTTTCTCTCCAGGGCTAATTAAGCCTTCAATCTGGATCTGATTCATCATTATTAAAAATCTTAAAATTGTCCAGTGTAGGAGAGAAGACTGTTGAAGTGTCTTTTGAGAGAGGGAAAAAATAACATTTTTTAAAAGTCATCAACAGCTCTGGAGGCAGCAACTGCCTTAGCACCAAGCAGGAGGGGGAAAACGTGAAGTGAAGGTGCAAGTTAAACCCCTGAGTTGTGACTATTGTCTCTCTCATGTTGTGCATGTGTCTGTCTCATAGCAGGGGGGTGGAAGAGAGAAGGGTAAATGTGTGTATGTGTGTGTGTGTATGTGTGTGTATGTGTGCGCGCACTCATTTTCTCTCTTTCATTCTCTTTCCACCAACCCCCTCCTCCCACCCCCCAACAAGTGACAGGCTCTATTCTCACAAGCTGCTTTCATGAATTATTATTATAGGTTTTCATCCACTCTTGCTTCAGAGACACTGAGAAGTCATTGCAAACTACTCTAAACAAGGCTCACTCTGGTGAAAAATACTAATATTACCCAGAATCCTCTGCTGAGTTTGGGGTACCCATTTACCTGCCTCTCCTGTTCTTCCCTCCCCAGGTTACTTGGATTATTTAAAAAAGGAAAAGAACTTTAGTACAACCCTAGTCAGAAAGGGGACTCCTCTCAAAGAGGACCCTAGCAAAAGAAAGGCTAAGGAAGAGTGTTCTTCCAAGGCTTAACTGCCTCCCTGTTTAGCTGAAACAAGTGTCAGTAGACCAGAATGCTCATGGCTCATGGCTATCAGCTTAAGGCTTTCCTCTTCCTCTGATTCTTACCTTCCTTTCTCACCTACAGGCTCTGATCCCCTGGGACTGACACACACACACACGTGCACACACTATATGGGGATGATGACAGACGATGAGAAAAAGTCCGGGGGTGGCAGTACACCTGCGCAGGGAAAATGCTCAGCACCCAGGCAGAGAGAATGTTTTCCTTTGGGAACCTGCCCAGTTGGGGGTGGCAGACCCACCCCCTCCCTGAGTAAACAGGAGCACATGGCAATTATCACATTAGTCTTCAGGAGAAGTGGGGGAAGAGATGATTGGTAGAACAAATGAAATGGAGAGAAGTTAATTGGAGAGATGGAAAGAAATGAATTCTTTACTTTTTCCTGAACATCCACTTACTTTCATCTTCCAGTTGTAAGTTTCTGTCTCTCACCCTGAGAAACAAGGATCTTGGACTCTGACCGAGAAATCTTTGCAAAAACCATCTCTCTCAGCTGTCTTGAAGTATACCTTAGATTTTAGCTCCCTCAAATACAAGCTTTCATTAGATGGAGGTTGGGTTGTCAGGGAGGCCAAAAGGATGAAGATGACAACTGATATTTTTATAGCCCCTTAAAACTTTCAAAGCACACTGCAGAGATAGAGGGGTCATTTCCTCTGAGCATTACATCAGGCATATGAAGCAGGTACTACCAATATTAGTATTCCCATTTTATTGTCACTCAACAACCATTTATTAAGATATTTCAGGCACCGTGATAAGCAATGGTGACACAAAAAATGACATACAATAAAGTCTAATCTCAAGTTATTCACAATCTAATTGGGGGAATGACATGCAAACAACTATGTACAGGATTAATTGAGAATAATTTCAGAGGGGAAGCTCTAAGGTGAAGGAGGATAAGGAAGCTAACACTTGAAGGAAGTCAAGAAAGCCAGAGGAATCAGGAAGGGGAGAAGAAAAAGGGAAAGAACTCCAAATATGAGAGACCACCAGGAAAAATGCTCTGAGTTGGAAGATGTTCAAGGGGCATCAAGAAAACCACTGTGTCATTGGGAATACAGAGAATATGAAGAGTAAAGTGTGAGAGATCAGGAAAGGTAGGAAAGGGACAGGTTAGAAGGCAAGCAGAGGGCTTTGTGTTTGATCCTAGAAGAAATAGGAAGTCACTGGGGTTTATTGAATGGGAGATAGTAGATGTGGTTGCCCTATTGATTTTATAGATTGGTAAATTGAGGCTTAAAGATGTGAAGATCATCCAGATCACATAGTAACTGTCAGAGGATGTAACTGAACCTAGATCTTCTGATTTCAACCTTAACTTTACCATCATACACACTATCACAACCATCTCTCAGGATAAAGGGATAACACTGACTATTTCAAAATTCTTTCTCATTCACATTCTCTGGGCAAATCATGCTCTAGGGGGGAAAGGCCATAAATAAGGAGTCCAAAGCTATAAGACCAAGAGTACCCATCCTAAGGGGGCAGCTAGGTAACACAGTGGATCAAGTGCCAGCCTGGAGGCAGAAGATGCATATTCCTCCATTCAAATCTGGCTTCAAACACTTACCCTAGACAAGTCACTTAATCCTGTGTGCCTCAGTCCCTACTATTCTGGTATATTTGCCAAGAAAACCAAAATGTGGTCATGAAGTCAGCCATAACTGAACAACAATAAATTACTACCACCATCAGTGCCATTACTACTACTACCATGACCACCACCACCATCACCACCATCCTAAGGAGGGAATAAGACAATTTTGTGAATTGAAAGCCAGGATCCCACAAAGGAACCAGGCGACATTGACCACTTCAGTTTTCCTGGAAAGACCATCCAAGGATTTTAATAAAAGCACTTCTCACAAAGCCAGAGAATTTTTTAGTGCTATGACCATTTCCAGGAAAAGGAAAATCAGTCAAGGGCAAGAAGTTCAATATAGAAGAATAAGAGTTCTAGTATTTTTAGAATGGTTCAAGAATATTTTTACTTCTTCACTCTTTGACTTGAACAACCTGCTCCAGAAAGGTTCTTCCTAAATTGTATGATAATGTATGAAAGGTGTTTTGCAAACTTTAAGCAGCTTTAAAGATCGAATGAGACAATTCCTCCCAAATGGGACATATTTTAATATTAGTATCAATAGTCATATAACTCTCTGATGATGTAGCACCAATGTTATAGATCTCCCAATACCTAACAGAAAATAGAATGACTCCTTGTCTGTGGGAAAGTCAGGATAAAACCCCTAGCTTGTTCTAATTAGTCCTATAGGACTAAAGACTGTAAAGTAAACAATTTCTTCTCTTTACCTATATAAAGTGACTCACTAAACTACTGTTCTGATGAGCTTAGCTATTCAGATATAGAGTGGCTGGATCCTCCCTAGCATCTCTGTCTTCTCTCTATCCCCTCTTAAACTGTGCTAATTTCTGCTGTCAAGAGTGGATCACTTTTAGAAAACCACCAAATACCCTAGGTAGTGTTTCTATAGGCAATATATGTCACTGCCCAACCCTCATCATTCTGGGAGATGATGAAGATAATGATGAAGATGGATTGCCATTTATATAAAGTTTTAATGTTTAGAAAGTGATTTAAATTCATTATCCAATTTGATCCTCTCTATATCCCTTTGAATTAAATAATACAAAGTATTATCATCCCTATCATGCCCTGACAGGCAGCATTAGGTAGTGACTAAAGAGCTGGTCTTGAAGCCAGATTAATTTTCTTCTGTTGACACATACTAGTTGTGGGATATTAGAGAATTCACTTAATCTCTTGGTACCCTAAGCCAGTGATATCAAACTCATAGAAACAAGGACCATACATAAATCATACATCAAAATGAGTAAGGACCATATATTGACTTAGAAAACCACACACTAGCATTATCTATGTTGTGTTACATTCTATTTATTTTGTTAAACATTTCCCTATTACAATTTATTCTACTTTGGGACATATTCAAGCCCAAAACCTCTACTCTCACAACTTACTGAGACTATGTTCAGAGAAGGTGCTAACCGACTTTGGTAAAGGGAGTTTCCTAATCTGAGAGATCCCTATGCCAATAAAATGTTTTCTCAATCCCTATTTTACAGATGATACAATACAATCAGATCTGAGATTCAAAACCAGAACTCTCCTGATTTCAAATCCAGCATACTTTCCATTTCAGTGCCTCTCAAATGGGCTTAAATACAAGATACCCTGTAGGCTACTTCACAGATATATACCTGGCTGTTTTCTGGGTAATGCAAAGATATTTTCTTTTGTTATTTATAAAATAAAAATTATTTTATAATCTTATGAAATTATCAACCAAAATGCCAGGCTCCCACTTATTACTTCTTGGTGGTTGAGGCTACTAGTAAAATTGAAATGCATTTTAAAGTGAAAATGAATAAATAAAAAACGTGGGAGTTCATTCCTGGGTCTACAAGAAGGAAAAAAGGTATCTGTCCTTTTAGTCCATTTGGAAGAATGAGGGATAGAATAGCAGCTACCTAAGAATGCAAAGGATAGAAAGAACAATGAAGAACTGTGTATGAAACTGAAGCACCTGTCACTATTCACCATGATGACTAAACCTGTTCATTCCTAAAGGCAAAGCATATTATTGCATAAACACACTAAGTCTCAATGTTGGGACAAAGAGCAAACAAGCCATAAAGGTGGAATCCAGTTTCACTAGGGGTCTGATTACAAGTAATTAAAGCTCCCCACGTATTCATATCCTATCATGCATTTAGGGGTAGATTATTTAAGGGAACACCTCCATCCCCATTCTTTTCTGAATCTGAATACTACAGTGATCAACACTATGGAGACGGAGAAAAATGTCACAGTCAAGAGTGCAAAATGGTCTTAGTACCAGCACTAGGGAGCACTGAGTAGAATCACCTGCATTAGCAAGATAATCCACCACCCACGTATGAAAGCACAAGTGTCCTTCTTGGGACGGAGAAGATTGCAAAAACAAGAAAAGGAGTGGGTCTGAGACAAAGAAACATCTTTGGGCTGGAATGCCAAAAGGGAATCTAATGGTAATGAGATTAGGGTTATAGGGTCCATCCTTTTACAGAAATTGTTAGCCATGTAAGAGTTTCTTTCATACAAGAACCATTATTTCCAATACAATTTCTAAAACAAAACTCCCTAAACTCTGGCACCCATGGGTAACAGCTCTTTTTGCTGTTTTGTTATTCAGTTTCTGGTTAGAAACAACGATACCAGATTGAAGAGAAGGCTTCAGGTCCTGTGTTCTAGATCTTCAGTCTAGGTTCTAGACCCAAAGCAATAAAGACAGGCATGAGGAGATCCCCAGCTTGGAATAGAGGGGTCTTGGGCTATACATTACAGAGTGCCTAAACAGTTGCAAAAAGTCTTTAAAACATCACAATAAATATTATCCTATTATTTGTATTAAATAAGGTATTTTTAAAAATAATGTATTAAAGGAATGTAAATTCATTGAGTACATGTTAATTTCAATTTATTATAATATAATTTTACTTATCTAATTGAAGATAGGAATTGAACGTGTGACTTCATTGCTAGGGAGAGCTCCCTGGAGAAGAAACTAGTGAGTTAGTCAATAAACATTTATGAAGCATCAATTATGTGCCTGGCACTGTGCTAAGTCCTAGACATCAAGAGAAAGTTAAATGATAGTTTCTGTCTTTGAGAGGCTCACAACCTTATGGAGAAAACAGCATGCAAACAACTCTATGCAAACAAGCTACATAGAGGATAAATAAATCATCAATAGAGGGAAAGCCTCCAAGTAAGAAAGATAGGGAAAGACTTCCAGGTGCCTTCTTTACAATTTATAGTCTCATGTGTTCTTTAGGCAAGATTTGAACCCATGTTCTCTTGATTTCAAGGTTAGTCCTTATTCATTTTAACTCACTGCCTCTGTGCCATTGAATAAATGCATATTAATTGGTCAATCATATTTGATGTTAACTAGAATACAAATGGTGCTAGACCTGATTTCTCTTAGTTTTTGTGCTGAGAGAGAACAAATATAATCCAAACCTTTCTACTCATTTTTGATTTCCACTCCCCCTACTTTCAATAAGCACATCATCTAAATGGTCAAAGGACATGAACTGACAATTTTCAGTTGAAGAAACTAAAGCCATTTCTAATCATATGAAAAAAAAATGTTCTAAGTCACTATTAATCAGAGAAATGCAAATTAAGACAACTCTGAGGTATTACTACAAACCTCTCAGATTTGCTAAAATGACAGGAAAAGATAATGATAAATGTTGAAGGGGATACAGGAAAACTGGGACATTAATACATTGTGAATGGAATTGTGAACTGATCCAACCATTATGGAGAGCAATTTGGAACTATGCCCAAAAGATTATCAAACTGCATACTCTTTGATCCAGCAGTGTCCCTATTGGGCCAGTATCCCAAAGAGATTATAAAAAAGGTGAAAGGACTCACATGTGCAAAAATGTTTATAGCAGTCCTTTTTGTAGTGGCAAGGAACTGGAAACTTAATGGCTGAATGTTATGATATATGAATTTTATGGAATATTATTGTTCTATAAGAAATGATCAGCAGGATTTTATTTTTTTTATTTATTTTTATTAAAGCTTTTTATTTGCAAAACATATTTATGGGTAATTGTTCAACATTGACCCTTACAAAGTTTTCCATTACAAATTTCCCCCCCCCCAGTCCCCACTCCTCCTCCAGATGGCAGGAAATCCACTATATGTTAATTATGTTAAAATACTTGATAAATCAAATATATGTATACATATTTCCACACTTATCTTGCTGTGCAAGAAAAAATCATATCTGCAAGAAAAAAAATCAGAGAAAAGAAACACAATGCAAGCAAACATCAATAGAGAGCATGAAAATGTTATATTGTGGTCCACATTTCATATCCCTCTCTTTGAGTGTATATGGCTTTCTTACCTGAAAAATTGGAACTGGTTTGAAACATTTCATTGTTGAAGAGAGCCATGTCCATCAGAATTGATCATCATATAGTCTTGTTGTTGCCGTGTATAATGATCTCCTCGTTCTGCTCACTTCACTCAGCATCAGTTCATGCAAGTCTCTCCAAGCCTCTCTGAAATCACAGCAGGATGATTTTAGAAAGGCCATCATGAACTAATGCTAAATGAAGTGAGTAGAACCAAGATTATGTGATGATCAACTGTGATGGACTTGGCTCTTTTCAACAATGAGCTGATCCATGTCAATTCCAATAAACTTGGGTTAAAGAGCGTCATCTGCATCCAGAAAGAGAACTGTGGGGACTGACTGAATTAAAACATAGCATTTTCACCTTTTTTATTGTTGTTTGCTTCCTTTTTGTTTTCTTTCTCATTTTTTTCCTTTTTGATCTGATTTTTCTTGTGCAGCATGATAAATATAGAAATATGTATAGAAGAATTGTACATGTTTAACATATATTGGATTACTTGTCATCTAGGAGAGGAGGTGGGGGGGAAGGGAGAGAAAAATTTGGAACACAAGATTTTGCAAGGGTGAATGTTGAAAACTATCTTTGCATGTATTTTGAAAATAAAAAGCTATTATTAAAAAACAAAAAAAACTAAAAGAATAAGGACATTATCTCTGTCGTTCCTCTACCCTCTTGGTAACATAAAGATAATTCTAAATGAATGTTCACATTGGCTGTTAAGGACAAAGAAGGTGACTTAGAATATTGGTAAATGACTCTCATCTATTCTTACTAACAGAGTAAATTTATATATGGCTCAAAGTTTGTAAATTACTTTATTTGAACTATGCAGTGAAGTGGACATTATTTTCATTTTGCAAACAAAGCCCTAGGTATTAATTGATTTGTCCAGGTAATAATAGAAGTTTCTGCCAATTTCAAATCCAGCATTCTTTCCACTATAACATGTTTCTTCATACATCTATTGTTTTCCAAAATGTGGAAGCCAATAGTGGCCTGGTCAAACTTTTTAGTGGCCATTGTCATCCCTCCTACATTGTTCTTTTGGTATACAATGATAATACGGTATATCTGGACCTGTGATAGGAGGTGGGTGGAAAAGTCACTGAAGCCTTGTTAAAACCACCCACTTATAGTTCAGAGCTCAGTGTAAAACAAATCCATCCTAGGTCTTATTCAGTAGAGCTTAGTAATGGAAATACCAGAAGACCATATTTATAACTAATATCTTTACTGTTGGGGGCGGAGCCAAGGTGGCGGAGTGAAAGGGTGACTCTCTTCATCCTCCTCTGAACTTCTCTCAAATCAACAATAAAATAAGCCTCTGAACTGATCTTCAAGTCAATGAATCAGGAAATATTTGGATACTGCTTGCAGATATCTCTGAAAAACTTCACATCAGGTTTGTCTAGCTCAGACAGAGGGATAAACAGAGGACTTTGGTGTCAGAGAACTCTGGTGGAGGCCAGAAGTGAGGGTGGAACCAGCTCAGCTCAGCTCAGACTGGCAAAAAACTCCAAACTCCAAACTCTAAACCCCAAATTCCAAACACCTGGAGTTTATCTGAGGCACTCGGGACACTGCCCTGATTGGGGGCAGGTGTTCTGGCAAACTTGCCTGGTTTAAGGAGTAATTCGGACTTAGTCCTAGCCCCCACCGGCCCAGCACCTTAAATTAATTCGCCGAAGCTCCTCAGGGCAAAATCTTCAGCCGGCCATTTCAGCCGTTTTTTTTTCCCCTACCTTAAAGAGATATTCACACTGTCTAAAAAAAAAATGAAGAGACAAAAGAGAGCTCTCACCATAGACAGCTTTTACAAAGAGAAAGAGGAGAAGACCCCAGAGCCAGAGGTTCCTTTAGACATAACTCCAGAGGGAATCAGCAAGGACCATCACTGGTCCCAGTTTCAAAAGGCCTTTCTGGAAGATTGCTTAAAGAACCTAATAAAAGAACTGGAGGATAAATGGGAAAATAAATTGAAATTAGTGCAAGAAGGATACAGTATCTTGCAAGAAGGATATGATGCCCTGCAAAAGAGATATGAAAAAGACACCAATCTATTGAAAAATAAAATTAGTGAAATGGAAAAAGAGTGCAATGAACAAAAAAATTCAATTGGCCAGTTACAAATGGAGCTTAAAAAGGTAACTGAAGAAAACAACACTTTAAAAATAAGAATTGAACAAATGCAAGTGAATGACTCAATAAGACTTCAAGAATCAGTCAAACAAAAATAAAAAATGAAAAATTAGAAGAAAATATGAAATATCTCCTAGGAAAAACAACTGACTTGGAAAATAGATCTAGGAGAGACAATCTAAGGATAATTGGACTTCCTGAAAGCCATGATGAAAAAAAGAATCTAAACACTATCTTCCAGGAAATCCTGAAAGAAAACTGCCCTGAGATTGTAGAATCAAAGGGCAAAATCACCATTGAAAGTATTCACCGATCACCTCCGGAAAGAGACCCCAAAATTAAAACCCCAAGGAATATCATGGCTAAATTTCAGGACTATAGCACTAAGGAAAAGATTCTGCTAGCAGCTAGAAAGAAACAATTCAAATACCAAGGTTCAATAATTAGAATCACACAGGATCTGTCAGCCTCCACATTGAAGGATAGAAGGGCCTGGAACCAGATATTCCGAAGGGCAAAGGAACTTGGATTACAGCCAAGAATATCCTATCCAGCTAGAATGAGCATTATCCTCCAGGGAAGAAGATGGTCATTCAATGATATAGGTGAATTTCACCTATTTCTAATGAAAAGACCAGATCTGAACAAGAAATTCTACATCCAAACATGGAACTCAAGAGATGCATAAAAAAGGTAAAAAGGAAAGGACTCTTGAGAACTTTATTTCTACTAGTGGGATGCTTAAAGTTTGGGGGTATAATTAACTAGATATTACTTTGATAATATGAAAAAGAGAACTAGAGGGGGAAAGGTCATACTGGGGAAAAGAGGGGAAAAGTGGTAAAATAAGATCTAAAAAAAATGAGGTAATATCTTTACTGTTTACAATGCACCATGACTTATGCCTTAAGACCATTGTTATAGTGAGACTGAAAACGAAAGTGAGAAAAGGAAGCATAAAATGATGATCTTATTGGTAGAAACAGTACTTTACTAATTAAGAGAACAGATCAGGTGATATAGATAAATACACATATGGCTTTCCAGTCTATTTTTCATAGCAGGGAGATGGGACCTAAAAAAGACCATGATTCCTACTCTTTTTACTACTTTACCTCATTAGTTCAGGAGTATCACCCACCTGAAGCTGTCTGACAAGAGCTGCTATCTTGAAATTTCTACCTCCCTAAATAATCAATATCAACAAGAATCTTGTTATTCCAGGCAGTAAGCAAAGCACTGGAAATACAGTGACAAAAGTTAAACAGTTCTTGCAATCAGTTTGTATTCTACTGAAGCAGACAACATCCTATCTCTATACATGAGGATCTAGACAGAGGCCTTATAGAAGGGAAAAGTGAGTCCAAGCAATGTCACTGAATGTTTCTAAACAGAGGAGCAGAAAGAAGATGAGTCAGGAGTAAGGCGAGAAGCGAAAGGGGAAAGATAGAGGACGTAACAGGGAAAGGAAGGGCATGAAACAGAGGGGGGCCATAGAGAGGGAGAGACAGGCAGGCAGAGAAAGAGAGAAAGACTGAGAAAGGGAGGAAGGGAGAAAAAGAGGGAAGGAGGAAGGGAGGGAGAGAAAAAGGCAGAAAGCCAAAGAGAGACAGATGGAGGAGGGAAGGAGAGAAGGAGCAAGGAAGAGAGAGGGGAGAGGGAAGGCGAGAATTTTATGTGGATTTTTCAAAGAGTTAATTAAATGCTTTGATATTTTCTCATCATCAAGTAGACAGTTAGTGACTGATTACTAGAGCTTTATCTGGGATTATCACTTAATAAGCCCTCCTTTGGTGACTGAGAGCTTTCTCCCATCCTTCCACAAAGAACTTCATCTTCTAATCCCCTAAGGAAGTAAAATAGCTCCATGGTCCTTATCTCTAGTGAGGCAAGAAAAGATTCAAAGTAAATCAAGTCTGACTCTCCTTTTTCCTCCAATTCTAGTGTCCTCTGCAAAGACAAAATGTTCCACCTCTATGCTGCAGGTGGAGCAGGAAGAGAAAAGAAAATTCACTAAGCATGAATTTGGGGAACATAAATCCTTTAAGTCATGGCAGATTTTGTTTTTTTACATTTGATTTTGGAATATGAGGTTTTGTAATTTTAGGACTGATCACAATTCAAATGTTAGAGGATCTTCAGTGAGTAAACAATGAGTAGAGAACAGGAAACAAGTAGAAAAAATAGTGGATCTTGGAGCTCAAAGACCTGGTTTTCGATCCTGTATTTGCCATTTACTGCCTGTGTATATTGGGCATTTCATGGGATCACAGACTTAGAATTTGTAGGAACCTTAGATGTCAACTGGTCCACATCCCTCATTTTGCAGATGAAGATCTGATTCTTAGAGATGTTAAATGAAAGTAGAAGGTGCAACATCTGGACCCAAATCTATATTCAGGTTCAGCCAATGTTCTACTCAACCAATAGAGCTTCCCAAAGTCACTTGCTTTTTCTAGGTTCCATTGTCCTTCTCTGCAAAAAATAAGGGGTTGGACTCAAGCGTTTCCAAGATCCCATTCAACTCAAATCCCTTTTGTTCCTTAAAATCCTAAAGACCATTGTTGGATGTGAAAGAAAAATGAGGAGCAGTGACTGTGGAGAAAAGTGAAGAAAGGTGGGTAGAAAGTTAGTCCTTCGGCAGAGAATCTTCCTCGTTGATATTTTAATACCACCCCTGGGAAAAGTAAATTAATACCTATTTCCAAAGCTAAATTTGCATATAATTTTCCTTGTATTAGTTTAGTATCAAAATATATAGAAATTTTCTAGTCCCTTCTGTGTCAAATTTGGTTGACCCAGCCTCATTCAGTCTCCTTGACAATATTGACTTTCATTAGAAAAGTGGTCGGGGAGAACAAGTAAAGAAGGAGAGAATAAAAAAAGAAAAGAGGAGACGAGAGAAGACAATAGGGAGGAAGGAAAAGGGGAGGTATTGGATGTTGATAGAGTGATTCATTTCAAATCCTCCCTAGGTTGAAACAGGTCCATGTTCCCAGTTGGATGCTGCTAAAGCACTTCACAATATCTCTCCCATTATAATCAATTGTTATACATACCTATACCGGTAAGGAATCAAACTACAGATAGGTTGCAGGGATTTTCAAAATTTTTATTTTAGAAGCCCTCATCTCCCCTACTTTGGAGGCTAAAAGAGGACATTTTCCCTTTCTGAGTTCTGGTGAAGAATGCTTTCTCCACAGTGATCCTGGCAAGGACACAAGACAGTCTTTCAGTTCCCCGTGGTGAAGAAACACAATCATATTCTGATGTATGGATGAAAGTAATCACAAAACAAACCATATTCTAGGTTTTTTTTCTTTTCTAGCCCTCTATTCTTTAACATGTGCACACAAGTGCATGTGTACACACACACACACACACACACACACACACACACACACACACCCTTCAATGCTTATTTAATAGGGATTATATAAAATAGGATTCCTGGATACACTGGGCATTATCTAACCACTCAAAGGGACCTGACATTTTGGCATTAGTACAAACTGGATTAAGTACCACTATCTGGGTTGGCTTGGTTCCCATCCCTTCTGATCCTCAAATTATGGCCATTTCACCCCAACCTTAAATCTGGATCTTTGAGTCATTGTTTTGCAGGTCAATATTGTTAGTCTTCCTTCTAGTCAATCTTTTTTTTATACTGATTCCTTTTTCCCAGGCTTTTCCCTTATTTATCGTGATTACCCTTCCCTCCCTCCAAAATGTACTTCCAGAAATTGGGTCTCTGTCTTGTTTCTTTCTGGGGATTTATGTTGGTTCTCTCCATAGTATGCTAATTTTTCTATGAATATCTTGATTCTCTCAGCCTTCCCAGGGACTGTACCCATTTCCTGAACCCCAGTATCTCAAATAAATAATACCATACTCTCCTGACAACATCTATTTCCTATTGACCAATACCACGTTCTCCTGATAGTATGCAATACCAACCTGCTAGAGTGTCCAATGCTATCTGCTCTTGGATCTTCTCACATTAACCATCTGCCTCCATGGATTCCTTTGTCTTGTCTTGGTGGACTTATCTATTCTTCATGCCCTACTTAACTAGGCATTATCTAACCCCTTAGGGGGATCTGAGTCCCCCTGGTCTAAATCTGGTTCAATCCACTGCCAACACAACTTGATTCTGACAGTAAAACTTAAGTCCAGTTGTTTCCAATGAAAACTCAGGGATTCAGCTAGAATTAGATCAATCAGGAATGTAAAGAATGAGACAAAGCTATTCAAACTACAAAAGTGCTAAACTACAATAAAAACAATCTCTGCCACTTACAAAGCACTTAATGTCTTCAAAATGCTTTATGAATATTACCTCATTCAATTTCATGACAATTCTGGGATAATACAAAGTATTATCATCTCAATTTTACAAATCAGGAAGCTAAGACTCGGATAAATTTCCCAAAAGTCAATCAGTTATTTAGTGTTAAAGATAGGATCTCAACATTAGTTCCTCTACATGTCATCTGAGAATGAGAAGGACACAGATCATAAATGTAAGAGTTCTGTTTTTAAACTGGGCCTTAGAGAAACTTGGAAAATACAGCAGAGAAAACCATTCCTACTCCCTCCATTTTATTTTATTTTATTTACCATTGATTCAGCTAACTCCTTAACATTAGTATATTCTGGGCTTTGAATCCAGAAATGTATGTAGGAGACCAGAAGAGCCATAAAAGCTCTGTGTCTCCATTTTGAAAGAAAATCCCTGGTAGAATATAAGCTCTTTGGGAGAAACTACTGTTTCATTTTTGTCTTTTGATGTCAAGTACCCAGCACAGTAAAGTACTAATATATAGTAGAGAAAGAAAAGAGAACAAACATTTACTAAACTACTGTCTTGTGTCAGGTGCTATGTTAAGCACTTTATAAATAGCATCTCATTCGATTCTTGGTAGATCTTGTTAGATACTTAAAAAAAATTGTTGCATTGAATCATTGGATCAGAATCTTTTCTGATACTAAGATACTAAGAAAAAAGATAAGCTCTATTTGGAAAAGGTCCCTAAAGACTATACAGCTATCCCTTCCACATGGCAATTTTCCCTATTGCAGCTTCAATATATCAAGGGATGGCATAAAAATTAAATTAAATTTGGGAGGGGGGAGTTGTACAAAAGCTGCAGATGACATGCAAAGGCCAGCAGACAACAAAGATAGAATTTAGAAACTCAGAAAAGCATAAAATAATGTATAGTCTTGCATAGTATAGCCTATGATCAAATACTTACAATTTTACAAATAAGATACCATATTTTACAAATTTTACAATAAGATACTAAAAATACCCTATAAAAGCTAGAGAAAAATTCAAATGACTTCTTTGCTATGAAGGGAGAGCCAAAAAAATTTACACAGATTTTCCAGATTGCAGGGGGGCTTTAACCCTAACATATGTAATGTAGAAGGAATAATTGTATTTCTATGTGTCCTATGGGCATCCTAGCTACTAATAAAGTGACTTTTTTTTTTTACTGAGTCCCTGATAAATGCAAAGCATTTTGCTAAGACTGTAAGGTATGTACATTGATGATCAACCCAATTCTATTCCCATAAAACTTACATTCATACATATGTCAAGAGATATCTAAATGATAAATAGAGACTAAGTAGGGCTATAGGATTTCAGAAGGTGGTGTTCCTGTATGCTCAGGTGACCTAAGAAGAGCTGGTGAAAAGAATTATTCTTCTTCTACTTTGAACAATTAGCAGTCTCCCAAGTTTCCTGTAATCTTTAAGCAGCCTCATTCCCTAGAGGTCTCCCGCCCTAACCTAGACATTTTAGCATACTGCCAGGTCCTGTATAATCACATAATTATCTAGGTATCATGCACCTGGCTGGCAGTTCTGCTGCCTTGGGCACTGATCCCATGAAATCTCCTATATCACAGTGTCAGAAAAAGCTTGTTCTTGGATAGTAGGCCTCCAAAGAGCACCACAAAACTGCAGTGTGACAGACCACACATTGAGTCAGCTCTCCTACCCCTCCCTCAGCTGCTCAAGGGCAATATCAGGCAATGCGGAGCCATCTTTGAAAATAAGAATTAGCTCCTGTATCTATGGTTAAGGAAGAATTACATCAGGCCCTAAAAATGACTTGGTAGGCAAAAACAAATTCCAATAAAAACAGAAAGCACCACCCACAATCCTGGTACTATAAATAGGAAAGTTACTGTTGTCCCAGGTCACCAGATGCATCATCACTGTGACCTGGTTAAAATGGGAAATGATTTAAATAATTTATATGGGAGCAGCTAGGTAGCTCAATGGATAGAGCACCAGCCCTGAAGTCAGGAGGACCTGAGTTCAAATCTGGTCTCAGACATTTAACATCCCTTACATGTGTGACCCTGGGCAAGTCATTTAACCCCAACTGCCTCAGCAAAAAGCAAAATAAAATAAAATAAATAAATAATTTATATGAAGGTTGTGGGCTAATAGAACTTTTGAAAAACTAAACCTCTGCCATAGGTAGGAGAATATGGTATTTGAGAGAAGAATTAGTAAAAATACTTTAGCTGAAGAAGGAACAGAAGTTGTTGAAGAGATTGAGAAGTTTGGGGAATTACATAAAGAACTAGAGAGAGAATTTGGATAGAGAAAGAAGAGAATGAGGAAAAGAAATCCTTTTTTTAGAAAAAGGTGAAAAAATTAAATCTAAAAGAATTTTGGCATCTTCTAAGTAGAACTGCTAAAAATCTATATATTTCTTAGCACAACATAGAACTTGTACAAAAATTGACAATGTATTAGGTCACAGAGATACTCCAAACAAATCTAAAAAGGCAAAAATATTATACATCCTCTATGGACCATAAAGGAATAAAAATAGACACCAATTTAGGAAGCACAAACAAAATGCAGATCCAAATGTTATTTAACAATGAAATCTTTTAATAATGAACATGTCACAGAATAAATAATAGATATGATAATTGTGTGAAAGAAAATCAAAATGATGAAACAAAATATCAAAATGTTTGAGATGCAGCTAAAAATGGCTTCATGGAGAAAGATCATTATATAAGAAAGGAAAAGAGAAGCAAATACTACACAGTCTATGGTAGGAGATACCAAACAAGAGATAATGAAAATTATTGGAAACAAAATTGATAATTTTGTCTACATGAAACTGAAAAGCTGTTGTACATATACAATGAATGCACCTAGGATAAGTACTCAAATGGGGGGGGAATAGCAGTATCAAATTTCTCTAATAAGGGTTTTTTATAAATGTATATATATGCATATATATGTATATATATATATATATATACACACATACACACACACACACTCTCATACCACTATACCCAAAAGTCACTTACAGCTAATAAGTAGTCAAAGGATGTGAACAAATAATTCTCAAAAGAAGAAATACAAATTAACAGTCACATGAAGGAATGTCTCAAATTTCTAATAACAAGAAAATGTTCACATCAAAACAACCCTGAGCTTTCATTTTGCATACCAAAAATAGACCACAAAAGATGGAAATCATCAACGTTGGAAGGGTTGTGAAAAGCAAAACTAGTGCCTTGTTGATGGACCTATGAATCAGCATGAGCATTTTGGAAAACAATGGAAATAGTGTCTAAAATATCAATTATCTTTGACCCAAAGATTTTATTTATTAAGCTCATATACCAAAGTGACCATTGATAAGAAAAAAATTCTAATACAAACCAAAAAACTTCCTGTAGCATTTTTTGTGATAGAAACATAGGAAACAAAATGATATTCATTTTTAGGGTACTGTAGTTCATGAATACAATAGAATGTTTTTACACTATGAGTAATGATGAATATGATCATGACAGAAAAGCACAGAAAGATCTATGTGAACTAATACACAGTGAGATAAAGTAAAAAAAAAACCAATATACACGATTATCACAATAACATAAATGGAAAGGATAATCACAAAATAATAAAAAGCAAATACAACAATATTAAAAAGAGCAAGTATGGCTTCAAAGAAGACCTATGACAAGACATACACAACACTTTGCATATATAAGAGTTTCACAAGTATTGTATGTTACACTTACTTTCAGACTTTTTCAATTTATGGATCAATTTTGTTCATTTTCCTCCTCCTTTTCTTTTATTTTTGAAATATTATTTGTTATATGGGATGAATTTCTGGGACAGGGAGACGAAGGGATACTAGGGAAAATTATGATGATGGAAAAAAGACATCTATAAAATCATATCAAAGAGAATATATGTGGCTGACATCTTGCAAATCTAATCAAAAGGGCTTTAAACTGAAAAGGAAGGAAAAAGAAGAACTACCCATATCAATCCATCAAATTAAATAGAAAGTGGCTTAATGTAGGAAGAACAGCAGTAGACAAGTCTTGAAATTCTCAGGCAAAAAAAAAAAATCCAATAAAGGAGTTAACAGCCAAACCCACAGATTCAGATTTCTTTACAAAAAGGCACAAAGCAGAGATAACAAGCACAGTGAGCTGCAGTCTAACAAAAGCAAAATTTTTACTCTTTTTTACTTAACAATAATAATTTTAACTTTAGTGTAGTGTTGTCAATCTATCTTTAAATTTCTGATGAGAGGAGAAGAATCTCAAACATACTCTCACAGGAACTCTAAATTTAAAGAGAGTATTTCAAAGTGGTTAGAGAAAGGATACATAGAATCCCATAATCTAAAATCTGTAAGAGAAGTCAGTCCAAATGGGGTTGAAATGGGTGTGCTAGAGCTGGCTTATACTAACTGCTAAATTTTCAGTATGAGCCCTCTTACCTTGAAAATCATCAATGATACAAATTGGAAATTAATTTGTTTCTTGATTATCTAGAAATAAAGTGATGGAGAAAATGCTGATAATGAAGTTTTAACTACAAAGTATGTCCTGCACATTTTATTTTTGAGAACTAGCATTTAAACATTTGACAAGATATCTTTGGTTGGAAAACTCTCAAGAATAAAATTCTGAAAAGAAAAATAAGAAAGAAAAAGGCAAATTCTCTAAGAAGGTTGATGTGACAATGCAGGGAAATTAGAAGACACAGCAGATTCTAAAACAAGTAATAGAAAATCAATAAAAAATAAATGTGTCATATTACATTTATTTTATTGTGTTGAGGAATGCTAATATAGTTTCCCCCCCTTCATTTGGTCTTTTTAGTTCCATTAGGGAAAAGAAGAGATAATAATTTTGGATGAGTAGGGGGTATAAAAACAGTTGCTTAAATCTTATTTTAAAAGGTGGAAAAAACTGTCTAGATGATCATTTGAAAAAATCTGAAAAAAAAGTTTTAGTGGTCTACTAGCTCAAAAAAGCTTATGTAATCTTGGGCTACATAAGAAAGACATATATTAATTTTTTGGTTTGTTTTGACCCTTCCTGGTTTAGGTATCAAGACCTTATTTATATCATAAGAAGAATTTGGTAGGATCTCAATTTTATTTTTGTGGACAGCTTTTATAAGATGAGAATTAATTGTTCTTTGAATGATTAAGAGAATTAAATTATGTATGAATGAAAAAAGAAAAAACATATATTCAGGAATAGGGATTCCTACCATGTTCTGCTATGGACAATTCACATATGGACAGTTGTGTTAATTTCTAAAAACTATATTTGAGAAAGAACTTTAATGAAGTAGAGAGTGTCTTGATGACACAGAATGTATAGGTGAAGTGTGTGAGATAATGCCATTTGAGAAACTGGGGGTGTTTAGCCAAGAGACAGAGAAGGGAATCATATAGCTCTCTTTTGTATTTTAAGAGCTGTTTCCTATAAAACATATCTACCATGTTCTAGTTGGTATCAGAGGCCAGAATGCGTAACAGTGAGTGAAAGTTACTTTGGAGTTACTTTTATATTTAACCTTCAGCTAGAGGTAAGGAAAATTTCTTTAACAATATGGTCCAAGATGAAACACAAAGCCATAAGTTCTAGTAGAAACACAAAATATTCTGGGGATATAAAAATATGCTAAACAACTCAGCCTTTAAGAAACTTATACTCTAACGAGAGAAGACAACTCATAACAGTAAAATAGAAGAGTGAGGGGAAGTTTAGGTGCATGATGGTATGGCTGGAGAATGAAAATATCCTAAAATGTCATGGGGGTCCAGAAACAAGCAAAGCTTGCTTACCAAAGCCCAGGGTGGTTTCAGAAGTGGAGTTCAGTTTTCCAGAGAAAAGACAGTAGAGATCCTGACTTTATCCAATGTCTATAATATATGATATTAGGATAGTATATCTGCAATACCGCTTTCTCCCCAATACTGTGTGTTAACTAGTTGAAACAGAAACACCTTAGATGGTATGTGAGCAGGTACAAGTGTCTAGTCCTAGAATCATAGGTTTCTTTAGCAATTCAAGACCATCCAGGTCAAGTCAATAGCACTTATTAAGCACTTATTATATGCCAGGAATTATTCCAGGTATCATGCACTAAGTAAAAGAAAGCAAAAAAAAAAAAAAAAAAAGATGAAGAAGAAGCAAAAACAGTCCTTGCCTTTAATGAACTCATACTCTAATGGAAAAGACAAAATATAAATAACTACATACATATAAGATATATGCAGGATAAATTGGCAGAAGGAAGGCACTACACTATTAGGTCTATATCCCAAAGAGATCATAAAAAGGGGGAAAGTTCCTACATGTGCAAAAATGTTTGTAGCAACCCTTTTTGTAGTGGTAAGGAACTGGAAACTGAGTGGATGTCCATCAATTGAGGAATGGCTGAATAAGTTAAATAGTATTTGGATGTAATAGAATACTATTATTCTATGAGAAATGATAAGAAAAGAAAAGAAATAATGAACAGTCTGATTTCAGAAAAAAACTGAAAAGACTTACAGGAATCGATGCTAAGTGAAGGGAGCAGAACCAGGACAATATTGTACATAATAACAGCAAGATTGTGTGATGATCAACTATGACAATTATATCTTCTCAGTGATCCTAGACAATTCCAAAAGACTTATGATAGAAAATGCTATCCACATTCAGAGGAAAAAACTATGGAGATTTCAGATTGAAGCAGCCTACTTTCATTTTTTTTCTTTCTCATGGTTTTTATTTTTGTTCTGATTTTTCTTTCACAACATGACTAATATGGAAATATGTTTAAAATGATTGTACATATATAACATATCAGATTGCTTTCTTGGGGAAGGGGGAGGTAAGGGAAAGAGGAAGAAAACAATTTGGCACTCGAAATATTACAAAAATGAATGTTGAAAATTATCTTTATATGTAACTGGAAAAATAAAATACTAATTAAAAAAAGAAGGAAGGCACTACCATTAAGGAAGACAGGGAAATTTTTCTTCAGAAAGTAAGATAGTAGCAGAGTACTGAGGAAAACCACAAGGCAAAGACAAGCAAAGACAGCATTGTAGACCAGTAACTACCACTTCAGCTCCATTTAACATTTCATATCAGATTTGATTTTATAAAGGGCTGTTTACCTCTTAGATATAGCAAAAACAATCAGCAAGCATTTACCAAGCTCCTGTTACATTAATCACTATGTTTGGTGCAGGGGGAGAAAGAAGAAATGAAAAATGAATGCTTTTAAAGGTTTGAAATCTTTGTGGGAAACAATATAAATAAGTACAAAGTATTAAAAATGCCAGGTAATTTGGGAAAAGCAGGAGTTAGATATGTTGACAGAAGGTAGTATCTGAACTAAGAGGCAATAGATGGTATATGGTGCAACTAAGATTGTATTTAAAATTTCAAATCCTCAGACACTTATTAGCTATGTGATTCTGGAAGTCACAACTCATATTTGCCTCAATTCCTCATCTGGGAAATGGAGACTCACATGAGAAGTAAATGACAAATCACTTCAGTATCTTTGTCAAGAAAGCCCCATGGACAAATTCATAGAATCATGAAGAGTCAGACATAACTGAATGACTGTGTAATAACAAAGTATCTAAGCTGAAAGAATTGAGATGGAGAGAGTGAATTATAAACATAGAGCCAGAGATAAAATATATATAAAGAACATTTGAGGAAGGATGGTAGAAGGAGAAAATGAAAAGCGAGGAATAGCACAAAAAACAAGAGATGGAAGAGAGTGTTCAAGAGTTCTGGATGCTTTAGAAAGACTTCAAAGGATGAGGATCAAGAAAATGCCATTGGATCTGTCAATTAAGAGATTCCCAGTAACTCTGGAATGAGAATTTTCAGTTAAATGATGAAGTTGGAATATAGATTACAAAGAACTTAATAGGGAGTTAAAAAAAAAAAAGTAGTAGAAGCTACAAGTACAAGTAGCCTTTTCCAGGATTTTGCTTATGAATTTCCTGTTCATAGAACAAAAGAGAGAAATCCACTAAAGTAAGTGTTGATAACTTAGGAAAAATAAAAAAGGAGAAATAAAGTTTGCTAAAAAAACAATATCAAAAAGACTGAAGTCTAATATGTACTAACACATGATAAATACTTCACAATAGCCCAGACTTTTAAGAGATTGTGCTATAAGTAAGAGGATGATCAAGGAAAGGATAAGAACCCTTCTTGGTTTGAATTGGAATGACAAGAGGCAGGAGAGAACATTTGAGTTGAGTCTTAAAGAAATCTAAATATTTTAAGAGACAAAAAAAAGTTTCAGTTGGAAAATTCATCTGATACAAGAGAATGGATATGAGATGGAATATTGTGTGTGTAGGACAGTGTGACAAGTAGCAAGTCAATAAGCATTTACTAAATTCTTATTATGAGGTCTGTGCTAATGCACTCAGAAATAGTGACCTCTCCTGTCCCAGCATCAAGGAAATGGCTTTGTATATACTTTTATATATTGTTAATTGATTTCTTCATATGTATATATGTCAATTCCACTCAATGGAATATAAGACCTTTGAGGGGAGAATCTTTCATCTTTGCCTTGCACCAGGGACAGATACATAGTAGGCATTTGTTTGTTGAATGAATGATGAATGAGTGAGTGAGGAAATATTCAGAAAGGAAGGGGAAGGATCAAGGGAAGGACAGTTTCTGAGGCTGGCAGCTTATATCCTAAGCAGGACATCCACAGGGCAGTTAGTTGGTACAGTGCCAGACTTGGAGACAGGAAAAATTATCTTTCATAAGTTCAAATCTCACCTCAGATATTTCTTAGCTATGTGACTCTGAGCAAGCCACTTAACATTGTTTGTCTCAGTTTACTCATCTGTAAAATGAGTTAGAAAAGGAAATGGCAAACTTCTTACCTATATGACCCTGAGCAAATAATTTAATCCTGTTTACCTCAGTTTACTCAACTGTAAAATGAGATAGAGAAGAAAATCGCAAACCACTCCAGTATCTTTGCCAAGAAATCCCACATAAGCTCACAGAAAGTGAGATACGACCAAAAAACAAGTGAACAAAAATGAGCATTGAGGGTTATAGAGAAAGTCCTGAGGTATCTCAGAGTCAGTTTCAGATGATGAGCTCATCCAGATGGATAGAATCAGCTCCCCACCTGGGAGTAGTTATCTTTACTTTATCTCCTCTTCTCCACCTCCACTCCTTCATCCAAACACACACTTAGCTGGAAGCAAATAAATGGAAATTTAGTGTGCCACTTTGGAAATTTCTCCTGGATAGTGTCAAGGAGACCATAGAAAGTATCTCTATATAAGGGGAATAAATAGTTCCCTCTCTTTATTTAAGTAATTTATACCAAGTGCTCTAGTTCTTTTCAAAACCTCTTTTCATCACCATACCCCAATGGGAGGGGGGAGGCACAGTGATTGGAGATTTTCTCTTCTCTGCCATTGGTTTAAGGTACCACTGATAATGTTTCCCCTCATTTTAGTTGGGGTAGGGGTAGAACTCCAGTTCCATTTAACATCAGATTAGATTTTACAAAGAGTTATTTATTTCTGATAGCTGGCAGGCAATAAGGGTCCCAGTTGTAGTACCAGTCTAAGAAAAAATAATTCAATTATGTTCCCAATTAGTTTCATAAGGAAACTTATAAATTACCTTCACAGCATGAGGGATAGCTGAAAAGCCAGGTTGGGGCTTCATGGAAAATTTCTTTTCTAATCAGCAATTCCCCTTATCCCACTCAGAGTAGATAGCCAGGGATTACCTCGGAAATCTACCAATTCAAAGTAGACAGAAACTTTGTGACCTCAGTCAAGGGACTGAACTTTTATAGGATCTCATTTTCTCCATCTGTAAATGAAGACTTATTAATGTTTCTAAGGCAATTAGTTCGGGTTGATTCAATTAATAGATACCTATCTGTCATTAGATAAACCACTTCCAGTCTCTGGTTTGTCATTTCTCTAACAATTTCATTCAACAAGTATATTAATACTTTCTAACTAGGGGCTCAATGGAAAGAGCATCAGGCTTGCAGTCAAGAAAACTCATATAACCAGACTAAAACTCTATTATAAAACAAGAGTCATCAGAAGTATCTGATTCTGCCCAAGAAATAGCATGGTAGATCAATGGAATAGGTTAGATACATATGACACAATAATCAATGATTATAGTAATCTACTATTTGATATATCCAAAGATTTCAGCTTCTGGGATAAGAACTCACTATTTGACAAAAATTGCTGGAAAAATTGGACAATAATATGCCCCAAAAAAGCCTGACTTCAGAAAGCTTGTATTCTGTTAGATATTAAAAGAGATTTCAGTGAGATGATACGGATAATATTTTCTAATTCTGTTTCCTTAATGTAAAGAGCACTGGATTTTAAGCTGAAAGGCATGAGTTCAAATTCTGGCTGTGTCACTTAATACTTTACTAGCTTAGGGAACTCATTTAACTTTGGGAGCTTCAGATCCTTTGTTGGGAAATTATATATATATATATATATATATACATATATATATATATGTATACATATGCATATATATAGGATGTCTAATGTCCTATATTAGTTTAAATCTATGATCTCATGGATTCATATCTCTATAACACAATGACATTCAATTTTAAGTAAGCATTCACACTAACGATGATAAACATAAGAGCTACTGAAAAAATGTGTGAAGTGTTTCCTGCATATGAATAGAATGAATGGTAAGCCTGAACCATGGTTTGCAGTTCAGTTACACAGAACAGCAAAATCAACTGCAGATTCAGGCAGATTTGCATCATTCTCCCCAAAGATCTATCCACTCTTAACCATGGCAACTCTGCCAACATTTATTGAATTTGCAAGCAAAAGTGACAGTTCCCTGTAAATTGAAAGTGGGGTCTCTTAGGTCAACATTTCTCAGTTTTCCTATTCACTAACTCCTTTTCCAATACATTCCTTGATACTGATCTTCCAGAACACTGGCTCCCCAGAAGTGTCTGACTACGGCAGAAACTGTAGAAAATCTGCAATGCTCAACCCCACTGATGTGATACCCTGAGCTGCTTCCAGTCATTTCAAGGAGTATCATGGACCTGTTAAAAAGTGTCAATATCCAATTCATGAGACAGAGAGAGGAATGAAGGGAACAAAAGATGGAAGGAAAAAGATAAAGGAAAGGAAGGAGAGAAAAGAAGAGGGAGGGAGCAAGAAAGGGAGATAGTGGAAGATCAAGAGAGAGAAAGACAAAGACACAGAGAGAGAGATTAGGAGACAAGCATTTGGGAATTGTTTAATGATAATAATAACAAAAACTTATTTTTATATAACCATTTAAAGTTTTTAATCAATAAATAAGTATTCATTAAGCATTGAGTGTGTGTCAAGCACTGTGCTAAATACTAGAATGACAAAGAAAAGGAAATGGGGGAGTCCCTACCCTCATGGAGCTCACATTCTAATACAGGAGATGATATGTCAACAATTATATACATACAAGATATAGTCAGTCATTAAGCATTTATTAAGCACCTGCCATGTGCCAGGGCACCTGGGTGGTATGGTGAATAGAATACTGAACTTAGAATCAGGAAGGTCTGAGTTCAAATTCAACCTCAGGCATTTACTAGCTATATGACCCTGGGCTGATCACTTAACTCCTATTTGCCTCAGTTCCTCCTCTGTAAAATGGGGACATATTAGAGAAAGAAATGGCAAACTACTTCAAAATCCTTGCCAACAAAAACCTGAAGAGTTATACAATACTGAACAACAACAATGTTCCAGGTTATGCTAGACTCTGGAAATAGAAAGAAAGGCAAAAAACAATCCCTGTTCTAAGGAGTTTATAGTCTAGTAGGGGCGAAGAAAGGGAACAATGTGCAAATTAAATAATAGCATATAAACAAGATGTATACAGGATAAATTGAAAATGATTTAACTGAGACTTCAAATAATTCAGGCAAGTTATGAGGTGAATATGAGGACACTGGCAAGAGTTCAAACATGGAAGATAAGTAAAAATACCTGGAATGAGGAAATGAAGCACCTAATTGGAGAAGCAGCAAAAAGGACAGCATCACTAGGTTACAAAGTATTGAGGGCCAAAATAGGAGGAAGAAAACTAGAAAGGTGGGAAGGGGCAAAGTTATGGATGATTTTAAAAGTGATGCAATATAAAAGGAGAGAATATGACAGGAAATATTAGCAGTGGGAGGACTGGAAAATCCTTTTGCATAAGGTAATCTTGAGATGATTCCTCTGAAACCAGGAGGCAGAAGTGAGGAAGGAGAACATTCAAAGCATGAAGGACCACTGATGAAAATACATGGAATTAGGAAAGGGATTGTCCCAAGTAAGGAATAAATAGCAATAAATCCAGTATTGATGGATTGTAGAACATACATAGCACAATAAAGTGGAAGATTAGAAAGGCAAAAAGGAGAAAGATTGTAAAGAGTTTTTAAAAAACAGAGAGAAGAAGCAATAGGAACTCTATCAAGAACAGCAGTGATATGATCAGATCTGCATTTTGGAAAGATCACTTTAACAATTCATTGGAGGATGGACCAGAGAAGGAAAAGATAAAATAGGAAGGTCAGCTAGATGGCTCTTGCTATAGTTTAGATCTATTGTATTATTTAGAGGCAGCTGGAGGTAGATAGAACATCTGACCTGGAATTAAGAATACCCGAGTTCAAATCTAGCCTCAGATACTTCCTAATTGACCCCAGGTCAACTTTTTTTTCAATCTTAGTTTAACTTATGTTTTATTTTTATATTACTTTTGTTTCCAAATATTAAAAAGGTGGGGGGAGGAAGAAAAAAAGCAGTACAACAAAACTAGCCAATAAAGCAAAGTGGTCTTTCTCTTTGGGGTGGAGGGAGCAAACCTGCTTGTTGTTATTTACACAATGATTGGAATACTTTTTTGGAACATATCATATACTATTATATACTAATGAAACTTGTGAGACTGGGAATGCTTTAGGATCCAAGAAGATGCCCATGGAATAAGTAGAACTTAGCAGGAGCTTTCTTTTTCAGATGGCAGTATTGGGGGCAAAGGAAAGCTGTGCTGAGTCAGGAGACCTAGGTCCTCATTATGACTTTATTAACCTGATTCATGCTACGCCCTTCCCAACCCCCCAAAGTTGACCCTAGGTGAGTCATTTAACCCCTGATTGTCTGACAAAATGCATCCACTATAGAAGGAAATGGAAAACCATTCCACTATCTTTGCTAAGAGAGGTCCAAATGATTGGATCCAACTGAACAATGATACTCTTTTGGGGAAATCACTTCAATGTATTTGAGCCTCCATTTTCTCACCTCTAAGACTCAGTTTAATTGAGTATTTAAAGCATCTTCTCCATGTCTGCTGTGTTTTGGGCACTAGGAATATAAAGAAATTTGGGGGGAAAATTATGTCCCAAGCATTGTGTTAAGTATTGGTAATACAAATTTACAATATAATAGGAAAGAGGACAAGCAAACAAATTTGTACAAACAAACTATATACAGGATAAATAGGAAATAATGAACACAGAGAAGTCAGAATTCAGAAGCACTGGGAGAAATTTCCCATAGAAGATGGATTTTATTTGGGACATAAAGGAAGGCAAGAAAGACAATAGGTATTTACTAAATAAGAGAGTTATGATGTCTGGAAATATGCTTTAGAAAAATTATTCTGGCGAATGAATGGAGGATGGATTGGAATGGGGAGAGACTTGAGGCAGACAGACCCTATAATGCCCCCAAAACAGCCCTGAATCATGCAAAGGAAGCAGCATATAGGTCGTCAAGGTCTATAGTTTTCAGGTCTTTCAAGGCAAGAGTTCAGGGGAAAGACTGGGAGTTTAGACTCTTGCAAAAGACATCAATTGCTATGTAGTTCCAAGTCTCTTTTGTTCCCACACCGAAAATAAGCTCCTTCAGCTTTGGGGCTCGACTAGCTAAATGTGGACAAAGCAGCAGTCACCAGAGTAACATAAAAAGCCCTAATGGCACCTCCAGTGGAGTCATTGTGCATATCCCACATCACTCAGTTATTGTCACAACGTTTTGCCCCTTAAAATACCCAAAGTCATTTGGGCTTTTTTGAAGTGGAGAGAGGTGTGGGAGTATCTCTTCCCCTAGGAGAAAACTAAAAAGGAGTAACCTATCAGGCTTGTTGGGAACGAATATTATATTATAAGCTATGGCAGCTCCTTTGAGCCTCACCGTGATAATTTCTTTGGGGAAAAATAAGTTGATTGAGAAGGGGGTGGCTAGAACAAATAGAAATGGAGATAGAGTTACAAAAATTGACTGGATAAGGCCAGGATTTCACATTTAGCAGAGAATGGCATCTCCTTTGGAGATCCCTTGGGCAGCCCCTTCATCTGACAGATGAAAAAACAAAATCCCAGAGATATTAAAGAATTTGTCAAAGTCAGATAGATAATAAGTGTCAAATGTGCTAGGATTTTAACCCAGATCCTCAGACTACAAAAGTACTATAATTTCTGCTGTACCAGGTCTCAAAATAGAGGCAAATAGAGCCAAAGGAATTGGGGTAAAAAGAAGGCTTTCTGATGTCCTATTTTTCTAAGAATAATCTGGACTTTGCCAAACTTCCTGAATTTCTCTCTATGTTCTTCTGCCAGAGCTAAGTCTTTTGCCCACCATCACAGATGAACAAATAAGGGCAATACTATATAATTTAAGGTCTCCTAAAGGCTAAAGAATGCCAAAACACTTGAGCTTACCTCAAACTCTCCATGATCTAAACATCCATAAAACTAACAATGTGGATAATTTCTAAAAGTTTTAAACAAGGTTATATAAAACACTTGGAATGAGATATAAATCATAGACTGTTAGAATCACTGATTCACAGCATCTCAAAGTTGGAGTGGATATCACTGAGCATTGAGTCCAAAATTGGTTTAATAACTAAATAAAAATACCCTTTATGGCACATCAACCTTTATGTAAAGAACTTCATTGAGGGGACACCCACTTTCGGTGGAATCAGTTCATTCAATTTTTATAGATTGTTGTCTGTCCCCTGCCCTCCACTTTCAGCTGAGAATGGCTCTTTTGACACTTTCTCCAATTGCTTCTAGTCCTACCATCTAGGACCCAGCGGAAGTCTAATTCCTCCTCCAAAATCTAAAGCTAAAAGGGACTTTAGATGATTATACAATTCAACTTCATCATGTTATGGATGAGGAAAATCAAATTCAGAGAAGTTAATTAGCTTTCTCAAGGTCACACAGATAACATAGAGAAGAGCTGGGAAGAGAACCTATGTCTATTGACTCAGAGTTCACTGCTCTCTTGTACTACAACAACAGTACAACCTTATAATTTCTGCTATGTTTGCCAGAGTTGCAACTCTGTGGAATTTCAACATGCACAAGATGGTTGCTTTGCACATAGAATCCATGCATGTTTCTCTGGGCTCTCATCTCAAGAAAGTATCATATTTACTTCCCCCTTGGAATAACTGAAATTCAAAATATGATATGAATGCAATTTGACATACTTCATTCATTGTTTCAGTGTGTAAATAAGTTTACTACATCTAGTGTTATGAAATGGTAATAAATAAATTGGATGTATCAATAATAGATGCGTCTCCTCAATTCTGTTTTATTTCAGTGATTATTTAAAATAATCTCAATTCTCTGAGCACCCCCTCAATTCTCTCACAGACTCTAATGGCTGGAGAAGGCAATCCAGAATTGTACTCAGTGTCCAATCACTCCTTATATCAAGAAAGTAGTATTTATTAAATATTTACTAAGTCAGGCTACATACTGCATATGGGTCGCTGATCAAGGGAGTTTCTGATTAATTTCATTCATTTTCCAACCATCTTGATGAGATTACAAAGTCAATTTTTGGAGGCATCTGGTGGGGTGGTTGCCTATGAAGCATATAGGTACTTCTCTCTGAGAACTCCTGATTCTAGTGGTTTAAGCTGCCTTTGACTATCTGGGACTCAGAAAGAAATATTTTTTTTCCTGAGAAGTCCACCCTCTTGGTCTCTTTTCACCTTTCCCTGTTCAGAAAACAAACCAGAGTAAAGTAGATTTGACTGTTAGCATGGAGATGGGAGAGATGGAGAAATCTATGCCCATGTACAGTCTTTCCTCTCAGGAAACGGAAAAGTCCATCTTGATGCAAAGTCATAGGGAAGTTACATATGCCTACAATCACCCTTGGGGGAGAAATCCTAAAGTGTGATTTTCTCAATCAAAGAAATGGCAGTAACCAGAGCAAGGACAGGAATCTTATAGAAGTACATGGCAAAAGCACCATGTTGACCCAAAAGATAGTTTATAGATATTTATAAACTGCAAACTCTTATGAAGAAGAATTTTAAATTCCCTTGTTGACATGGCCCTAGAATTTAGTCTTCTAATCAGTGAAGGGCACTTTTCTAGACAGCACCAAATTTGGGAAATGTCTAGTTTTAACCTAAGGTTACCAAAGAGAGTTAGGGGATCAGATCTTCTAGTAACAGATTTCCCACAGAAAAATGTTCCTTGAAGAAAGACTGTGATATCATTTCTGAGCAATATTCTGCTAGGAGAGCAAAACCAATGAATTATTTGGACTGCCCAAGTCATATGCTAGTGGATGACTTATTCAGCAGTTTCATAAGTCTGGCTTCTTATGGGAATCCAAAAGGATGACGAGGCCGAAAGTCTTGGAGAGACTATGCAAAAACCTTTGGGAAGGTGTTAGATCCACCAAAATGGCAAAAGTTTGACCTGATGATAATCCCCAGTTCAGTCCATTCCAAGGAGAACTTGAGATTCATAGGCTAGAACTAGGAGGAACTTCAATCCACTTATATAAGGAAAGTGAGCCCCAAGAATATTAGAAGATTTTTTCCAAGGTCATATAGTTAGTAGACGTTAGAATTAGGATCCTAACACTGGTCTTCCAAATTTTAAGTCAGTCTTATTTCTACTACTTCACAAAAGCGATAACTAATGGGCTTATGAGTCCCTAGGAGTCTTTCAAGTCTTTTCAATTTTTAGTGGAATAAAATAAAGGCTGTCCTACCCATATGTACTACTATCCTGAGTGATCACATGATTACCTATATTTAGGAAAACCTAGGCATGAGCCATGTGTAAACTATATTCAGCAGTTTCATTAAAAAAACATTGGAAGCATAAAAAATCCTGATAAAATTGGCTTATTGGGGTGAGTCTACAGTCTTAATCAGTCCATGTCAGTCAGCCAAACCTCAGCCATTGTCAGTAATCTAGACTTTTGTCTTGATAGTGGACTCCAATGATTCTGGAAGAAAGAGTGAAGGGGCTATGACTCTGTAGCTCTGCCTCACATAAATCCAATTCATGAACACATCACTTTTGTGATGTCATTGGTCTCCTTCAGGAACAAAGAACCAACAACAAGAAACATTAAGCACCTACTATGTACTAAGCATTATACTAAGCATCCTTTGTAAATATTATCTCATTTGATCCTAATAACAAATGTAGGAAAAAGGTGCTATTCATCTTAGGGAAACCTGAACCACAGGTTATACTTGGGTAAGGATGTACAGAATAAATCTTAATATCCCTGGGAGACAGAGTCATAATTTTTCCATTTTGTTTTCAACCTCTCTAATGTATTTGCCTCAGAATACTGTGTATTCATAATAAATATCTAGTTGGGATCATAAGATTTAAGGCTAGGAAGGATTTTGGAGAGGATCTGGTCCCTCCAATAGATTATTTGATTTAAAGAATAAAATGCCAAGGAACCTGCTGAGCTCATCCACACATAGGCAGAATCTGTGTCAGAAGTATGCATTCACACTCAAAATGGTCACCTGAATTGATGTGTATCATTGCAAATGAGGTCAAACCTTTAAATGCACATGTGCAAGTTATGAGTTGTTTTCAAGATCCTTAACTATGGAAAATAAATTTTTACTCTGGCATCTTTTCCCTCTTTCTATTTTAGAATTAATAGAAAAGAAAATTGGTACCTCTTACTCCAGAAGTGAAAATACATGAATATTATTATTAATAACGTTAATAATAGCATGTATATATACATTAATATTAATGTTGATAACATCCACATTTACATGATATATTACAATTTTTTTCACTAAATTTCCACTCTGATGACTCTTTGTGATATGGAAGTGATCCTGGATCCTGTAAGGCTATGATGCAGAATCCAAAATCTATAGGTTTGAGCATGGATGGACCAGCCCTGCTAAGTTTGGCAAGATCCAGCAGAACACTGGTTACTTTTTTGGTTTGGCTCTTCATGTTTTTTTTTTTGCCACAGTAATTCAGGAAGTCCATCCCACAATGCACATAACAGGTTATGAAACTTTTCAGTAAGTGGAACTCACATAGCTAGGTTTTACAGTGGATAGAACTGAGCTTGGAGCCAAGAAGAACCGAGTTCAAATCCAGCCTTGCTCATTACCTGGATAATCCCTGGTAAATCACTTATCTCTGCCTTCAGAAGCTTCCTCAACTGTGAAATAAAAATAAAAATATCACCTCTTCCCAGAATTATTGTGCATATTAAATTAAAGCTTATTAATGAAGCATTATGCAAACTTAAGGGTTAAATTAGGTGGCAAAGTGCAAAGCAAACTTTTTCTCTTTCTTTTTCATAGTACAGAGAGAAAAGCCAAATTGGGTTTGGTATCATAGGACCTGGGTTCAAACATGCTTTCTGCTGTTTAGTACCTGTATGACTTTGGACCACTTCATCTCTCCAGACCTCAGGCTTTTTATCCATAAGATGAGGAAGAAGGATCAAATGACCTCTAAAAAGGTCCCTTAAGCTCTAGGTCCTATGAGACTTTTGTATTGTCATTTACCATTATCTTACCAATAGGTACAAAAACTCTACTTCCCTAATATTGTACTCAGAGCTACATTTTCTTTTGTCTGTTCCCACTATACCAGATCATTCCCCTACTTAGTAATAGTGATCTATATCTCCTGTCCATTTTCTTTGTTTTTTTTCCTGGACCATATATGATCCCATAGGATACAATAAATCCCACTACAATTCATACTTTTCATTCTAGAATCCCAGGACAGTTATTGTTCTTTCAATTCTCTCTATAAACTGACCCTTTCCCCAGGGTCTTAGTTCTATTTTTCTATAGAATCCAGTTACAGCTTTCTCCTCAGACTTCACATTACATTGCATTTTGTTTTCAACCTCTCTAATGTATTTGCCTCAGAATAGTGTATATTCATAATAATTATCTAGTTGGTATCATAAGATTTAAGGCCTGGGAAGGACTTTGGAAAGGAGCTGGTCCCTCCAGTAGAATATAAGCTCTATACCAGTAGAGATCTTATCTTATCTGAACTTTATCTTTTTCCAAAGTCTATAATAATACTTTACATTTAGAAAATGATAAATATTTACTGAATGAATGGAGAGATAGATGGATAGGTGGGTAGATGGATGGATTTATAGATGGATTTATGGATGCATGAACCATGGTCCTGGAAGGAAGAGGCTTTGATGTAAGGGAAAGGGGAAAGAGTAATGAGAGCATGAGGGAAGAAAAAAGGTTCATTACTATTCTAACTAGTTGTCCTCATCCCCTGGAATAATTTTAATCATTGCCTTTGCTTTATTTCAAGTGTAAATCTAAGGGGGTACTTCCAGAATCTCCCTTTGTTTCCTATACTGCACCAGATGCTTTGTGTATGCCCTATAAATTTTAAATAATAACTGGAGTGAGAACAAAGGAATGGCAGATGATGAAACAGCAGCAGGAGGCACCTCTGGGCAGAGAATTCATTCAGGTGTCAGGTGAAAAGTCAGGAAAGGAAAATTCTGCTCCTTAAGCCACCCAAGATTATTATTGCATTCAAAAGAGCCTTCATCCTTTCCATCCCCCTGCCTCTTCCTCCCTCTAAATGTCTCCATATGACTCTATTTAGATATCAATTTATCTGTGTAGACAATAATTAAATTACTTCATTTCTCCAAGTGTAAAAAAAACACTATCTTTCCAAGAAGTAGTTAAAGGAAACAAGTCTCCAGGGTTTAGAGAGAAAGAGCTACAAAAAAAGGAGTCAAGAGCAATATTAGCAGAAGAATACTTATAGGAAAGTGCTTGTTGCACATAATGAAGCAAGTATCAGAAAGAGGGACTTGGCTTGTGAATATACTGGAGCAAAAATGAAAGCTGTTGACAAAATCAAGCCTAGCTAGAGAGCCAGGAATACCTGAACTGAGAAATTATTAGTTCTAGGTCTTGCTTTTCTGACACAATTCTGACTTTTATGTATTTTCTTTTGTAGCCCCATCCAAAAAAAAATTGGATTCAATCAGGCATGTACCTACTTCCTCGACAACCTTAGTCATCAAGTAGTCATGTACATTGTTTCTTCACAATGTTTCTCCCCTCATCTCTAGTTTTTTTTATTATAATTTATTACTATTAGCTTAATTCAGATCCTCATCAGTATATGGCTAGATGTCTTCAATAGCCTCGTAACTGGCAACCTTGCTCTCTTCTTCAGTTCATCCTGCATACATGTCAATCTAATCCCATTGAAGTACCTCTCTGATTATACTATATCCTTGCTCTAAAACTTTCAATAATTCCCTGTGGATTATAAGATAAAATGCAAAATCCTTAGTATCATATTCAAAGTTATCTATAATCTGTCTGCAATTTGCTTTCTCATCCTTATTTCTTATTATTCTTCTATAGCAACTTTTCTCTATAGCCAACTACTTAATTCACTATCCACCAAATATTCCTGTGCCTTTGAATTTCTGATAACCCAATTATCCCTTTACAATTCCTTCCCCACTCCTTTTGCTCTCTCTAAATTTCTTCAAGGTCCAACTCAAAGACTACTACTTCCAGGAAGTCTTCCAAGGTGCTACAGGCCTCCTTCTTCTAAATTCCTATAATATCTATTATCTGACCATTTAGTTGATGCTTATCATTTTTTTTTTGTTGGAGACATGTGCTTAATTTTGGTGCTGAGGTGAACCTGGATTCTTGAAGGCTATGCTAACAATGTAAGTTCTCATAAGTCTTTACTTTTATTGTGTCATAGATCACTCTGAGGAAAACCCTTCCTTTTTTAATCACATTTTTAAATCCATAAAATGAAATTCATAAAGCTATAAAGAAAGCCAATCATACTGAAATATAGTTTTAAAATAAATAGTTATTACATTTAAAAAAAAGTTTAGTGGCCCCAGGTTAAGTACTAGGATGCCTTCTGTCTAAGGACCAATTTAGTCAAATAGCAAGTCTAATCTCCAATTCTGTGGTCACCTGGGGGTGAATTCTGCAATCATCATCATCATCATCATCATCATCATCATCATCATCTAACATTTTTTTATATTGCTTACTATGTACCAGGCATTGCATTAAGCACTTCACAATCATTATCCCATTTGAACTTCATAACCACCTTGAGAGGGAGGTGCTATTATTTTCCTCATTTGCCTCAAAATTGAGGCACAACAAGATTAAGTGACTTCCTAGGTCACACAGACCAAATCTTCCTAGAACTCAAATCTTCTAAGAACTCAGATTTTCCAGACTCCAGACCTAGCACACTATCCACTGTACCACCTAACTGCCTCTGTGCCACCTGGTAATTATAACAACCCATAAAACCAGGAAAAATATAAAAATATCCCTCTTTTGCTTCAGTTATGATGATGAGAATTACAGAAAAGAGAGTATAGGTTGCTAAGAATCCCATACTTTTCATATTATCTATTAATATAAACTTAACTATTGTTTGTCTAAAAGTGAGATGTTCAATGATGAAGTAGATATAATACCAGAGGAATTGCATCATATCAGCAGCATTGACATTCTTAATATAAATTAAAATAGAAGGAAAAAAGTGAAAATATAGTTAAATGAAAGGAAGAACCATGACTCCTCCTTACAGAAACCAATAAAGGAGCAGCTAGATTTAATGTCTTTTTTCTAAAGGCAACAGGAAATAGTATTTCATGAGGAAACTGCTCATCATTTATTATAGTACATATTATCAGCTTTTGGATTGTTGACATTTTTAAAAGACCATCATGAAGAAAACTGCAGCTTATGTTCCAATATCCATTACAGAGGATAAAGATAGAAATAGGGATTGAGATTAGATCTATGACTTCATTCATATTGGAAACTTCTAGATAAGGAAACTACATTTACCAGTACAAAAGGAGACATTCTTTGCAACAGATAGCCTTAGAAAGTCCCCTAGAGCACTCAGAATGTTTTCACTCTAGATGACTTGTCCAAGGTCACACAGCCTATATATGTCATAGGCAGAATTTACATCTAGGTTTTTCTGGTTTCAAGGTCAGAATTCTAGCACTCTGTCTACCATATCACATGAAGAAATCCTACAACGAAGTCACTAATGCTCTTCAAATTAATTTTCAAACATGTTGATACTCATGATGTCATGAAAAGGTAGGAAACTTTCAAAAAGTTGGGAAATATGACTTAGGACACAAATGAAGCCAGAAAAAATGTATATTATAAAGAATGCTCACTTTTTATATATCATTAAAATTTTCTTCAAGAAAAGTGTCAAGACATGGCAAGCACAAAAAGCATCATAGAAATGAAATAGAAATCATTTCTGCATTTCCTATCTCTATACAGCTGTACCACTGATTTATTAGAACAAAGACAAAATCAAGACTAAATACAAAACAGGTGATATGATATGCAATTAATGCAACTCTACAGCCAGAACTATTTAAATGAGCTACTATTAGTGAAAAGTAGAAAACAGACAAAAGAACAGGCATCAACATAGACTCTCGCTGTTTCCTGAGAATGTTTAAACCAGTGTTGTCCTTAGCAGCCATTCTGGACAAACAGAGGAAAATGGCTGTTAAGGGTAACACTGGTTTAGAATATAAACACAATTGTGTTTGACCTTAGGAAAAAAAAGGATGGTAACTATTACAGAATGGTTTCATCTCATAAAATAACATAAGCAGTAAATGGGAAAATGAATTTGTAAATTGCTTGCCAAAAGACCAAATTAAGCCAGATTATTGAAGGACACTTTTAAGGATGAAGCTAGAAGGACAACAAAGAGATTTTTATAAAAGGAAAATATCTGTCAATATTATTATTATTTTTTTTATTAAAGCTTTTTATTTGTATAACATTTGTATGGGTAGTTCCCCAGTATTGATCTTTACAAAGCTCTCCATTACAAATTTTACCCCCAGTCCCCTCCCCTCCCCTAGATGGCAGGAAGTCCACTACATGTTAATAATGTAATAATAGTTGACAAGTTGTGCAAGAAAAATCCTATCTACAAGAAAAAAAAAAGAAAATCAGAGAAAGGAAACACAATGCAAGCAAACCTCACTAGAGAGCATGAAAATGTTATGTTGTGGTCCATATTTTATATCCCTCTCTCTGGGTGTGTATGGTCTTCTTCAGTGAACAATTGGAACTGGTTTGAAGCATTTCATTGTTGAAGAGAGTCATGTCCCTTAGAACTGATCCTCATATAGTATTGTTGCCGTGTACAACAATCTCCTGGTTCTGCTCGTTTCACTCAGCATCAATTCATGCAAGTCTCTCCAGGCCTCTCTGAAATCGTTCTCCTGGTCATTTCTTACAGAACAATAATATTCCATAACATTCATACACCATAATTTATTCAGCCATTCTCCAATTGATGGGCATCCCTTCAGTTTCCAGTTTCTAGCCACTACACAAAGGGCTGCCACAAACATTCTTGCACATGTGGGTCCCTTTCCCTCCTCTAAGATCTCTTTGGGATATAGGCCCAATAGAAACACTGCTGGGTCAAAGGGTATGCACAGTTTGATAACTTTTTGAGCATAGCTGTCAATATTATTGTGACAAATGATTGTCTCCTTTAGTAACAATGGCTTTTTAATGGACATTAGTGATTTTGAACTTTTAATATCACAGTCTCTGATGTGCTGCATGATGGAGCAAAAAGGGCAGAAAAGAAAATGATAAATAATAACAGTTGGACTAGACACAAAGGAATCTAGTATAGGAATATATACCATTTAAAAGGCATTGAAGAATTCTCAAGATAACTGAAACAAGGAAATGCATCACAACCTTGGTAAAAAAACAAGGATGTTATTACAACCAAGAAAACATCAATAACTATAATCCTACCTACATACTTTCACATCTCTTCAAACTCTGTAAGAGGATACTCTCACACAAATGTGTGTGAGATTAAAGTGTGGAAAGGAAATAGGAAAGCTTTGGAAAACAATATGCTACAGTATTGCACATTTCTATAGTCATCAACTGACTGAAAGGTACTGGGTAGATCCTATTTCTCTTATTTTATGTTAACTATAAAAAGCATTTCATTTAATAGAGCAAGATATCCTTTATGTTTACATGACAGCAATTTCCAAATATATTACCCCCCTGATTACCTTGTAAGCCTTCTCTTTTTACAAGAAATAGTTAAACAAAACCAACTAACATGGGGATCACATCAGACAGTGAGTGCATTATTCTTACCTCATCATCATCCTCTTTAGGTAAAGGAAGGTGAGCTAGGGAGAATGAAATGACAGCTTAAAGACTGATCTTCAACAAGATATGTTCAAATCAGGTAAGATTCCATGAAAGATGATTTTCTTATGTGACCATGGACAGGTAATTTTCCTGTATTTTTCCTGAGTTTCAATGACATCTTCTATAAAGACTGCTGAATTTCCTTTCAGCTTTAAATGTGTAATTTTGGGTCTTCTGATGTTCTTCTGATCAAGAGAGACATAAAATAGAGAGACACTTGCCAAAGGCAACTGCCACTATCGCATAGGATGTCCAGCATGAATTCAGAATCAAAGCAGAATTACCAGACCATGATAAATCTTCCAAGTGTTTCTATGTGCAGATTGTATTGTTCCAATTTCATCAAGCTCCTAAACGCTTCAAAGTCTCCAAAGTGAGTTCCATAGTCACTCAAAAGAGTAACTACCACAGGAGAAAAATGGGAATGCCCATTATCCAAATTATGGTATCTAATTGGATAAATAGGTCCCTGAGCTGATCCATTAGTACATAGATCTTAGACAAAGCAAATAAACAGTAATCTGGATCTAGAATTGGAAAGGAGGAAGAAGGCAGGATATCTCTCACTTTGGGGAAACTGAGCAATGTTTTAAATGAATACAAGCTCTTTCCCCAAAACATCTTTTAAACACCATTATTCTATTCTGTAGAGCAATTTATATCCCAAAGAGCTATAAGACTATGCATATCCTTTGATCCAGTATCACTGCTGGGTCTATATCCCAAAGAGATCATAAAAAAAAGGAAAAGGACTCACATGTGTAAAATTGTTTGTAACAGTTTCTTTTGTAATGTCAAAGAATTAGAAATTGAGTGGCTATCAATTGGAGAATGACTGAATAAGTTATGGTATATGAATGTAATGGAATATTATTGTTCTATAAAAGTGATGAGCAGGCTGATTTCAGAAAATCCTGGAAAGACTTCCATGAAGTGATGCTGAAGTGAGCAGAACCAGGAGAACATTGTATACAGTAACAGCAAGATTATGTGATGATCAACTATGATAGACTTAACTTTTTTCAGCAATATGATGACCCAAGACAATTCCAATAAACATAGAATGGAAAATGCCATCTGTATGCAAAAATAGGGAGACTGAGTATAGGTCAAAGAATAATATTTTCACCTTTGTTTATTTGCTTTTTCTTTCTCATGGATTTTTTTCCCTTTTAGTCTGATTTTTCTTGTACAATATGACAAATATGGAAATAAGTTTAAAAGTATTGTACATGTTTAACCTATATTATATTGCTTGCTGTTTGGGGGAGGAGAGAGATAAAATAGGAGAAAGAAAATACTTGAACACAAAATCTTACAGAGAAGAATGTTGAAAACTGTCTTTGCATATATTTGGAAAGGTGAAATACTATTGAGAAAAAAAAAGATTTGCAAAGTGTTTGCAGATATCATTCCATCATATCCTCACTACAACCTAGGAGAAAGGTGCTATCATTATACATAGTCAATCAATAAATATTTAGCAAGTGTTTAAAAAATGAATCCTATTGTTCTTCCACTGATGATGCAGTGGACAGAGTACTGGGCCTAGAATCAGGAAGATTCATCTTCTCCAGTTCAAATCTGACCTCAAAACACTTATTAGCTATATAACTCCAGGCAAATCACTAAACTCTGTCTGCCTCAGTTTCCTCATCTGTAAAATGAGCTGGGGAAGGAAATAGCAAACCACAAAATATCTTTCCCAAGAAAACTCTAAATGGAGTCATGCAGAATTGTTCACCATTGTAACAACTAAATAAAACCAATTTTTACACTGACCATATATGATTGAGATGCACAGGAGACGAACAGTCTCCAAAAAACTAAGGTTTCAAGCTACCTAAGGGATAATGAGAAAAATATGAGGAGAGCATGAACAAGATGCAGCATATCAAATTAAGCCAAGTTACCAAGCATTTATTAAAGGGCCTAATACTGTGCCAAGCAGTGGGAATTCAAATATAAGTAAAAAGAAATCTTGCCCTCAATGATCTTCTATTTTAATGGGAGATCACACACAAACGTGCCCCCACACACACACACAAAGAAAGAAATAAAGAAAGTAAAAGGATAATAGGGAAGGAGGAAAAGGTACTTGTATGAAGCATGATGGAGAAAATCTGGGGAATCAGGAAGGAAAGTTGGAGAAGGAAGACATGGGCACTTTCTTTAAAATGGAAATTCTGATAGGAAAAGTCCACAAGAGCAGAATGAACTCCCCAGGGTGAAAAGATTAGGGGACAGATAACCTTTCTAGAAATGAAGACTGCTTTGGAATGATGGGAAAAGTCTAGAGTCAAGAGTGGGGATCAGAAAGGAAAGAACACTCACTAATGAAGGACAAACCTAGGAGAAGTGCCTTAAATGATGTCTTCAAAGAAACGTGACAGAAAATGGAAGCAATGAGACAATCAAAAAAAATTGGAGAATGAGGTACAAGTGATGGATAGTCCATATGCTAATGACACATAATAGAGCATCCATCTCTCTTGACAAGAGATTTCAGAGAAGACATCCTCCTGCCCCACCCTACTCCCAAACTTTTCGTACATGCCCCTTGAAAGATTTATAAGATAACATGGACAAGAAGTATACAACATGGGAGACATGGATGGTTGTGATCTGTTCTACCGGAAAGAATATCCACAATAGGAAATTCATAGATCTATAAAAGTATTAGAGTAATAATGGTTACCTTTTTGTATATATTTATTTTGTCTTCTCACTTAACTATAAAGGCTAGAAGGGAAAGTTCCAGGTCTTATTTTTTATTTTTTAATATTCTTTGTGGCACCAATAACAGTTTTATGTATAGAAGATGCTTGATCTGTATTTTGATTAATTACTACATTAAACAAAATTGATAAAGCCAAAATATCCCACACCCCCAAAGGTATTCCAGTTTCCAACCAAAACCTGAGAAAAGCTAGATAAAAATCTACCTGAAATTGAGCCTTTTGAGCCTTCTCCAGACCAACTACATGCTCTCTTCTGCTGTTTCCCTTCCTCAGCTCCTACCCTTTGCCCATTGAGCTTTTCTCTACTGCTGTGGCTACAACAATGGAGTCAGCATGCTGCCTCTCTCATTCTGGACAACGACGACAGCAGGCATTTGCTCTCAGGGCTTCTGGGAGCTGACAGAAATAGCTGCATAGGTAATAAGATTTGTGCTTTCTCCAGAGCTGCTAAGAGCTCGGGGTGTTGATTAAATTTTCATACCTCCATGACAGTTTTTTTCCCTCCCCCCTCCACTTTTTTTCCTATGTTTCTGTTTTTTGGGGGTTTTTTTGTTGTCGTTGTTTTGGTTTCTAAAACACAAGGCAAAGAAAATACATGTGGAATGAGTTTTTTTTGTCTCTGATAAGTGTTTCAGCTTGAGGTTTGAGTGGTACCCCAGGGCACTGCTCTGGCTCACATTGTAGGAAAAAGCAGCATCAGTACCTGGAAGATTGTGTCCATACCCAGCCTCCCATTTCTGCCTCTCTGCTTCTGTTCCTCCCTTCTCACCCCTCCTTTTACCTCCTCATACATTTCTCTTTCCTCTCCCATCTTTCCCTTTATAAGTCTCCCCCTTTCTCATCCATTCTTTTTTTCTGTCTCTTATTCCATCTCTTTCTTCCCTACTAATATTAAAATTGCTTGCCTGGTCACATGTACATACATGTAATTTCCTTTCTAACATCTTTTCTTTGCTCTTCAGCCTAAAAACCTCTGGACAATTCCTCATTTTCATTTTCAGAGAATAGTTTATTAGAATAGCTCAGCACTCTGAAAGACTACAAAGATCACAAATCTATGCCATCCTTTTTGGCCAGAATGACAAATATGACCCTTCCATCTCAAAAATGATGCCCGAATGTTAGGCACATTGTATTCCCCTGGTTCTACAAATTAGATGTAGAAAGTGATGAATGTTGCATCTTTCTCCCTTCATAAAACCCATGCCCTGTAGTAACATGAAGGACATCATCTATCTATGAACTAAGGTCTCATTTCTAACTTGGTCCTCAATTCTAACTTGAGAAAGCTGACTCAGCTAATCTCCCTCTTCCTTCTAAACTAAATAGAAGTGCATCAGTTTGAAGTTTAATCAAAGTGTATATAGTGATTGTCACAGGACTCATCTCATTCTCATAGAAATTAACAAATACTGACCTAAACTGACTTGGCAAAAATGACCAAACTGTAATGAGACCATATATCAGAAGCCTAATTTTGAGCAGCACTGAGAGCTATTTAGAATCAAGTCCTCCCACTACGAAGTCCTAGATTGGCAATCCTGATAATTTGTCCCTCAAAACAAAGCATCATCAATTGTAATTTCATCCTTCCCTTTGCTCCCAGATATTCTGATCTAGCTCCTCTTCCCCTTTCATGGAAAGCAAAATTTCAAGCCCAGCAGAATGTAATCTCTGTGTGCAAAGAGTAAGCTCCTAAATTTGGAGAGAAACTAGGTGAATCCCAGTAGAATATAATTTCCTTGAGATCAAAGATTGTTTTATTTTATACATCTGCATATATGTATGTGCATAAACATTTATTTATCTCTAGAACTTAATTCACACATAGTAATTGTTTAATAAACATTGGTTGATTTGAATTGAATTATCGAGAGGATGCTCAGAATTTGTTAAACCCTTATTAAATAGTTGTTGAATTTGAAATTTTGGCATAACAATTCTTTTAAAAAGTGATATCTTATACTGATATCCTTTGTTTTGTAGTGAAATCTTTTCTTTTCACATAACTTTTATTTATGTCTTGCTTTTTCTTTCCCTTCCTTTGCCTTGCCTTGCTCCTCTATCTTTCCCCTCCCCAGAAAGACATACCTTTTTACAAAGAATGGAAAAGAAAGAAAAGTAATTCAACAAAATTAACCAACATATCATCATTGTGATAGATCTGGTTCACTCTTTAATGTGGAAGACAGGCTTTTCCCTTCTATCTTCTATACAACATGTACTCAGAGAAAGAAACCAGTCACTGAAAGACCCACCCACAACCCAGACTGAGAAAGATGTGGAATCAGACTTTCAAACCTGGAAATGAACTAAAAGACTCAACAATGCCTGTAAAGGAATGTCCTCTGCAACATCCACTGGTTATCTAAGCTTTAGCTTGACAAGAGAGCCATTATCTTTGCCCAAGTAGCCCAATCTACTAAAGAACAATTTCACATAAAAAGTAGAAATGTCTGCCCACTCTATGAGAATCAGCACTCTTATATTCCCCAGGGGAAAAAAAAAAGAATTGGGCTGAGGATTAAGAAGAAACATATCCTCTATCTTGAGGAGAAGGGAAGGTAAATTTGAAAATGGAGCATTTGAGCACCATCCTTCAAAGGGAATAAATATTCCTCTCAAAGCTGGATGAACAGTGCCAGTCATATTTCTGGTCTTTCTATGCACAGAATCTCCAAGCTCTGGCGACCACTTCCCTCCAATCCTTCTCTGAGCAGCCATCCTTCCTACAAGATGCCCAGAAAATTGTTCCACTTAAAGATATTATGGTTAGGGAGGTCATTATCTTCAGATGTAACCCATTGTAAGCAGGAATGGCTTCATTTTTGTTTGTATTTTCAAATTAGCCTAGTGCCTAAGCAAGGCACCATAACAAATGTTTGCTCAATTGAATTAAAGTTTTCCCTTGTGTTGAGCCAAATTCTCCCTCTCTGAAACTTCCATCCATTGCTTCTAATTCTGCCCTCTAGGGCCAAACAAACAAGTCTACTTCTCTTCTCATATGACAGGTTTTCAAATACTTAAAGACAGCTATCATGCCCTTCCCGTGTTGTTTCTTCTCTGAGTTATACATCTCTGATTCCTTCAATCAATCCTCTTCTGCATGACATGGTCTCTATTTCTGTCACCTACTCACCAAATCACAGTATTTAGAGTTGAAAGGGAAAATGGAACCCAACCCCTATCTAAACAAGAATCTTGTGAAAATATGCTTAACAAATAGTCATTCTGACTTTGCTTCAAGACTACAAGTAAAGAGGAATACAACTTCTCTTGAGTGGGCCCTTTTATATATTCATCTTACCCTCAATCTGGGATCACTCAGTTGGTTTATAATGCTAGAGAGACCAAGGTTAATACAGTAACACAGAATTACAATTGCTCAATAGTTTGAAGGGACCTCAGAGGCTACCTGGTACACATCTTTTGGATTTGTATAATTATTAGGAAGTTCTTCTTCACATCAAGCCTAAATCTGCTTTTAAATTTTTTTAAACATATAGTCTCTAGTTCTGCTCCAAGGCCAGGAAAAAAACAACTCTAACCTCTTTTCCTCATGAAATTGTCAATATTTTTTTTCTAAAATGGGGCACTCAGAACTGGACTTAATTATGCAGATGTGGTCTGATTAAAAGAAAGCCAAGTGGGACCCTTATCTCCTTAGTTCTGGAGGCATTAAAGCACCTTTGACCATAATGGTCCAATTCTTAAGCTGTGTGGAAAAAGCAATAGAACAAATTCAGAACTGTAGCACATCACCAAGTTTCATTTTAACCTCTTGCTTCAATCTCCATCCACCCCCATGTTTTACCCAAGCTGCTAACAAACAGCTGCAAATTAGAGTGACTTGAATCTTCTCTCTCATTTCCCTGGTCTACCTTCAAATACAAGCATCCAGGTGCTAGGACTGGAAAAAGCAATTGCCTATGCCTGGTTAATCAATGCACTGGAGAATCGATCCCTTGATAATCAGGAATTTTTCCATGTGGAGGATTAACAGTAGATAAGACTTAATATCATCTACTTTTTTTAAATGCTGCAAGTCTAAACCAGATTTGCCTCATAGGAAAATTCTGCTTTATTATTTTTTCTTGTAAGGTTCTAAAATTATGTTATGATTAACACAGCCAGTCAAATAATAGTGAGAAAACAAAACTGCTTTCTCCTCCTTATCACAGTGTAGTCCTGTATGCCTCACAGTAGACCTTGAATAAATTGTCAGTTTCCACTCATGTTGTTCCTCCCAGGGACATCAACAAATAAGATGAAAACAGTAGAACACAGAACAAATTTGCTTGTTCCTCACTGTTCTGTCCCAACAATTAATTTAATTTCATTCTTTTTCTCCCTAAGGTCAACTTACCAGTCAACCTGGGACTGTACTAAGAAGATGCGTCTATTGCTTTGGTTCTAAAACATTTTCTTTTCCTATTTCTAAATGATCCAACACTGATTCATTAAGAATAACCCTAATAATCATAATAATTAATAAGCATTTATAGGTGTGCAAAGCACTTTACATACATTATTTTATTATTTAGTAGTTATTTAGCACCTCCTGCATACTTAATGCCAATACTTGAATCAAATCCATCATTACAACAGGCTTATGGCTCTGGAATTCTGACCTCAGCCTACTCATCTCCAAGCCAGACACCCTTGTGAATAATTTAAGCTCTTAATGTAGTGTTATCAATCCTGTAGGCACTCAATAATTGCCTATTATTCTTGTTCACTGGGTCCCATTGGGCCCTTTTATATATTCATCTTACCCTAAATCTGGGATCACTCAGTTGGTTTATAATGCTAGAGAGACCAAGGTTAATACTGTAACACAGAATTACAATTGCTCAACAGTTTGAAAGAGACCTCAGAGGCTATCTGGTCCAATTCATACCTGCATATGAATTCTTCTACAAAATAGTGATTGTGCAGTCAAGAAGCTTTTGTCTGAAGACCTCTGGTGATGGGGAATACTTTATATCTCAAAGCAGTCTATTCACTTTATGTTCCAGTTTTTAAGTTTTTCTTAAAACAAGTCAAAACCTATATCTATATAACCTCTATGTTCTGCCATCTGGAGCCATGCAAAACAAAACTAATCCCTCTTCTATATGTTAGTCCTCCAAATATTTGTGTAATTATTAGTATACTAAATTCTCTTATCCAGGCTAAATATTCCCAATGCCTTCAATGGAATATCAAATAGCCTGAACTTCAGGCCTTTTGCCTAATTGTCCATCCTCTGTGGTACCCAGAAATAATTACCCAGATGTGCTCTGACTAGGGCAGAGCACAGTGGATGTACTATCCCCCTTTTCTCTGCACATTATTACTGTCTTAATGCAGTCCTTGACTGAATTATTGGCAGGGGAGGAAGATTAAAGAGAGAAGGAAGAGTGATGCACAATAATAATAATCTATATAGTACTATAAAGTTTACAAAGTATGAGTCAACAAATATTTATTAAGCATCTACTATGTGCCAGGCACTATGCTACATGCTGGGGATACTGAAAAAAAGGGAGGCAAAAGACTGTCCCTGATCTTAAGTAGATCACAGTCTCATGGAGGAGATAAAATACAAATAACTGAACAAAATGACATATAAAGAATAAATGAGAAATAATCAGCAGAGAGAAGGCATTGGTATTAGGAAGCATCAGGAAAGGCTTCTTCTAGAAGCAATGGCTTTAGCTGAGACTTGAAAAAAAGCCAGGAGATGAGGAGGGAGAGCATTCCAGGCACAGAGAATGGTCATTAAATATCAGAATTAAGAGAAAGAATATGTAATGTGAAAAACAACACAGACACTAGTGCACTAGTTTGGGAGGATGGGAGAATACATGGTACAAGAACACCAGAAACATGGTAGAACCAGGAAGTGGGTTATAATGGGCTTTGCAAGCCAAAGTATTTTGTTTCATTTGTAGGTAATAGGGAGCCCTTAAAGTTTAATGAAATAATGAGAGGGGTGACATGCTCAGGCTTGTGCTTACAGAAAATCACTTTGACAGCTGAGTGGAAGATATATTATCTCATTTGAGCTTTACAAGTGACCTATGGGGGAGAGAGATATCTCCAACCTGCAATTGAAAAAATTAAGGTTTTCCCTACTTGAAGTCCAAGATGTCCCCATCACACTGACAATTCATATTGATCTTTATAGTCCACCAAAATCTTCATCTTTTTCAGATGGTATGACCTTGTAGATGTGGACCTTGAAATTTTGTGTTTATCTTGTGAAATTTCATTTTAATAGTCGGGCTCAACATTCTAGGTAAGAATTTTTAGGATTATGTTTTATCTACTCCTCTAAGCTTTTATATATAGATCTTAAATTTTCAAAAAGAAAAAGATTTTGTTGTGCATTCATAGATTAAACTTCTATGATAGTCCTTCACATAAAAAAGTATTCTTACAAATGGTTCTATATCATTAGTCACATGAAAACCAGAGGGAAAGACTAGGCAGCAACTTAGTCAAGTATAGTAAATCGTACATTCTTAATGTATCCACTTAACTAGAAATAACGTAGAGGAAAAAATAGTGACTCTAAAATCAGAGGATACAGGATTAAAATCTCTCCTCTGTCCCCTACTGCCTAGGTGACCTTAAGAAAATCACCTAACTCACTGAGCCTCAATTTTCTCATCTGTAAAATGAGGGCTTTGGACCAAATGTCCAATACTAAAGTTCCTTTCAGCTCTAAATCTACAGTGCTATGATTCTGAATACTTAGGTTAGTGACTATAATAGGTAACTCATATAGATAAATAGAGAATGACAATCTTTCCCCTAGGAGAAAATGTTATTATCTTTCATTCTCAAAAAGTTCCATGACATCAGGGTGATGACATGACATGCAAGTGAATTGAATTTAAGGATAAAATAGATGGTTCCAAACACAGCAAGCAAAAGTACAAAAAGATACCAGATACCTGAGGGTAAGAAGAGTAACTCTAAGAGACAAAAAAGAACCTTTATGTTCCCTTTCTTGGAAGGGAATGGCAAAACAATTTCCTTGGGAGGAGGGCTTGAGGTGAGACAGGTCTCTTGAGGAAAAAGGAATAGGCAAAAGATCAAGGCAGGGCTGTCCTTAGAAAACTGGGCACACTTAAGCAGACTCAGCAAGAACTTTCTCCAAAACTATAACTTGTCATTTTCTTTCTTGTAACCATTTTGTGCCCATATCTTACCTCATTTCATCAGGTAGCCCAAGTGTCTGTTGATGTCCTGACTACTTTCTAAAAGGGTGGATAAAGGAGAGCAAGAGCTACCAGGATCTTGAAAAGACAGCTCCCAGAATCTCCAATACTGAATGCTAATGGACTGCCCTGGCAAACCATCACTAGAATAGCTCTTACTTGGGTTGCCCTTTCTGATTATGAGTCAGCAGTAGAGACTTCTGCGCACAAGTATTTGAAGTGCAGAAATCATATGGAAGAGAGATTACACTTACTCTTCAGCCCCAGAAGGCAGATGTAGGATTGCAGGAGCAATGAGTTTAAGTTGCTAAGGCAAATTTAGCCTTAACTTCAAAGTGGGGAAACCTTCCTAACAATTAGAATTCTACCAAAGTTAAATGGAGGCAGGGAGGAGGTAATGCTGTTCCTTGTATTCTAAGTCTTTGATAGTCTTGAGAAGTCATTGCCTACTTTAGTCTCCAATTAAAGTAGGGTTTGGGATAGATGGATATTAAAGTAATATTTCCAACTTTAAAATCCTATAATTCTATAAAAATATGTCTCTGGATTCAGATTCCAGGCACCTCCTTTAAAATAAAATTTTACCTTCTACAAATCATCTTTGTTTTTATCTCACTTCCTATATTGGGGGCTTGTTTACCCAACACCCATATTCAAAAACTAGGAGATATGACTTGAAATTTCTAAGAGGTAAATTTCAGGCAAAGAGGAAAGCACCATTCCATCCTGAGTGCACATAGTAAGATTTCTTGCAGAGAGGCTCACTATGAGTTCCCGCTTTTGAGGGATTTAGGATTGGTTATGAAGAGAGGAGGAGGAAAGAGATAGACAAAAAATAAAATAAAAATGGTTAGTGCATTTGTAGCAGCTGGAAATAGGCCTAGAAGCAGGGGGTGTGCTAGAGCCAATCTGCACCATTTTGAGAGAGCTGATCATTAAATTTTCAGTGTGAACATTTACAGCTTGGAAATCAGCAAATGCTACTAATTGGGATTTGATGTATTACTGCTTATCTAACATTAATAAAGTGATAAAAATGTTACTAATGCAAATTAAACTTTAAAGTGTGCTGTAGATAGTTTTTTTTTTTTCCTGGAAAACCTGTTGTTAAATATTTACCAGCACATCCTTATGTAGAAGAGATCATGGGAAAGTCAGAGCAGAGAAAATTTGGCAATGAACAGAAGATGGTTCTACCTTAACATTGTTCTGAATTTTCCAACTAGAGTGTGTTTGAAGCCTGAAATCAAACAAGCAGCATTATTTACCTTCATAAAGAGGTGTATCTTCTAGTGTTTGATAATATCTACTTTTGTATATAGGTACACACACACATATGGAAGAGTATAACAAAAAATTTCTTGGGGGATATATATACATATATGTATACTCACTTTTGTATAATCATACATGTAACACATGTACACATGTATATAATATGCATATCTGCATTTATTTCTTAACTGGAAAATAGATATGTAGGTGAATTTTTGATTGCTTGAGGTGACCAGCCCTTTGGACACAAACTGGCCTAGGAAACTTCAGGCATTAGGGGTAAGAGGTCTACTTTGGGCTTTCCCTCTATACTTCTCTGGGCTCCTTTTGCTCAGGAAAAGACTTTGGGGGAGGGACAGTGAAACAAAAAGGAAAAAAAGACAGCTCTGATATTCACAGAGGAAGAGTGGGAGAAGCTTCACTCCTAAGGGGTGGGGAGTGTGGGGGCGAGATTGTAGAGTGAAGAGAAAATGAAGAGCATTGTGGCACAGCAAGGGAGCTTTACAAAGTGCCAGAGGCTTTGGGTCCGAATCCCAGTTTGAGTGTTTACTATTCATGTCACCCGACCTCAGTTTCATCTATAAATTCAGAGGTTAGAGTGGATGATAGTTGTTTCTAGCCTTAAATCCTAAAATCATAGCAACTCTGTAATATCAATGAGCAAAAAGAGATTTAACAAGTTTATGCTGTCAAAGAACCCTTCCAAAGGGCAAATGAAAAAAAACAAAAAACAAAAAATGTAAATGCTAAAAGATAACAACTACTACCAACTAAAAAGTCAGGAGGAAGCTCAGCTTAGAGATCAGATGAATAGGGGGTACATTCCTTGGGAGATAGTGCTATCAGAAACAAAGGTCATTGAAAATCTGGGTGAAACTCATATAAGAATAATTTGGTTTTTAGAGTAGGATTTTTCACCTATCACCAAATAAGAAAAAGCATTTAATTAAGCCAAGAAAAAAAAATATGAGAGGTTAACAAATACAGAGCTGGCTTCTGAGTCAAGACAGGTTCAAATCCAAATTCTAACAAAAAAACTGGCTGACTAACCCTAAGCAAATCAACTAACCGGGCTCTAGGAAATTCTCTGAGTCACTAAAACTATGGAAAAAGTGATAACCTGTACTGGTAGAGGGAATTTCCTTCCTAGGACTTCCTTTCACTAGAACTTCCAAGTTCTAGTTTTGTCCTAAGACAGAAATCAGACAAAGGGGAGACTGAGTAAGACTCCGGAAAAATCCCTTTTCTCTGGGCTAGGGTTAAGAGAATTGGGCAAAGCAGAGTAAGGCTGAATAGTCACTGTCAGGATGCCTGCTCATTCCCCTCCCCACATTAGCATCCCATTTTTTCTGCCAACTTCCTACCCTCATTACTAACTCCTCTTGGGTACCTCCCTCCCCATCTCTTGCTTGTTTCTCAGCTGCCCAAGCCCCTGCCTTCCATCCTGCTTTGCAGAAATGCTCTCCCTCAAGACATATGGGCTGCTGACTCATTCTCCCAGCTTATACTAAAGCTTAAAACTTTTAATTCCCTCATTATTATCTTTTCTTTCTCTTTTTAATTTGTTCCATCTTGTTCCAGGTTATGAATTATGCACAGTTCTTCTGGTGCTCAAGAAAGACCCTTTATCAAATCTGTACCTAAAGAGATTTCATGAGTCATTTTGACCAAAATGACGCAAAAAAAAATCTATTTGGGTCTGCCGAAAGATTGACCCATTGCTCCTGGTCCTTTCTGTGTGTCATGTCTCTTCTCTCTCTCTCATCTCTCTATCTGTCTGTCTGTCTCTCCTTTCTACACATGAGAACATACTCACCTATCTCTGGGAATACAGTGCCTAAAAGTTGATGGATAAGTGGGCTAAAACAAGGAAACGTTTCCCTGGTGTGACTCACTGGACACAAAAAGTCCATTGCTAGAGGTGGGCAGAGGCGGCTAGCATAGAGGGCCAGGCAAGCTGCTGGTGACTTTAAATATGTCACATCACTATTCAGAGCCATTTAGAAAAAGATCATACGATCACACTTGTCCACTAAAGGTTGCTCTCTAAATACCCCACGGGGCTCTGGCACACTGTACTAATAATATATTTAAGCCCCAGCCTTCATCCAGGCTTCCCGAATAAGGGGTGTGAGGGAGAGAAGAAGCTATGTTCTGCTTTCTTTGTCCCTTCCCCAAATCTTCCTCATTTGATCTCCTGTTAGTTTTTCCTCCTCACCACCCACTACCATGCCTGCTGAGAGGCACTCCAAATCCCGTTGAAATAACCTAGTTTGCCGTTTATTTTGCTCAAAATGGAAGTCGTAAGACAAATGCAATAAATAACTCGGGGATAAAAGAGGCGAGCGCTCTGTCACACTTATGCACACACACCCAGCCTAAACACCGGTAATTATTCTCTGTGGTAACCTTTCTCAGTCAGGGAGGGCTCGTATTTACAGCTGTTTACAGTAGCATAAGCTGGCAAAGTACGGGGTTCGGGGATTGTTTGTTTTGGACAGAAACGAGGCTGGCTCCCGAGGGAGCAAATAGTCAGAGAAGGGAGTTCGGGGCATGTTCACCAATGAGGAAACCGAAGATCCTGGGGAGTCCCTGGGAAGCCCGAGCCACTGAGCCGCCCCCCCTTCTTCCAGGAGCACGATCTCCCCACTAACTTGCCTTGGCCCGTGGGTGTCTTCCCCGGTGTTTCTTTGTATCCGGGTCACGTGACAGCACTCCCAGAGGGTTTGTGTCATACCCATCTAATGCAATTAGCCAACCAAGATGAACCTGTCATTAGGGGAGGGGGAAGGAGGGAGAAGGGCTGACTGGGAATATGCAAAGGAAAAGAGAAGTGGGAGGAAGGGAAAAACTGATGACAGAGATTATGGGTCTGATTAGCTAACCACCAACTCTGCCTATGTTTGGTGGACATAGACTGCCAGAAACTGGAGATGTGGGGGGCTGGGGGAGGGGGAATGGAGAGCAAGGGCTGCAGGAGGGGGTCATGAGATTTCCCTACTTAAATTCACGTTGTTGTACGCTTCCTTCGTACACATCCCAAACCCCCCACACACCCCGACCCTGTCTTCCTTGTCAAATAGTTTGATGCAGTTTGCCTGGATTGATTAATGAGGGGAGGAGGGCGTCCCACTGTGTTATCAGTTGGCAGAAAGTCCCCTCTAGCAAGTCCTTAATGACATAGTGACAGGGTGGGTGGAAGGATCTCTTCTAGAAGAGATGGAGTCCCTTAGGAGACTACCTCAAGCTTCCAAACCTACTTTATATTCTATTCTGCCTAGAAACTTGCCTTCTTCCTCCAAATCGCAGAGTTGCTGTTCATTTTCTTCTCTACTAGTGAAAAAGAAGATTGAGGAAGACCAAAGGTTTGTTTTGTTTTAATCATATATAAATGTCAATTAGAGCCTCTCCCTTTATTCCACAGAGCTCACTTCAAGAATCTCATAGAATCTTTCTTCAGTTTTCATATATCTAATTATACTTAAGATTATATAAGGAAATATAGAATACCAGGGCTGAAAAAGACCTTAAAGATCACCTGAGGAGTAGAAAGAGGCAGAGGCATGAAAGAATTTATTTGCTAAAGATACACAGGGGTTTGGCAGCAGATGGATCATTAGAAATTAAGGCTCTTTCTACTCTTATCAAATTTCATGAAAACCTATTCTTAATAGAGATTGATCATATCTTAATTATCTATTGTAAAAATTCTACATTAAATGCCCACTGTGTGCTAAGCACCATACCAGTGCCCCAAATCAACATGAACTGAGTGCTCAAAGGAAGTTTTATTCCATTGGGGGGGGGCATATACATAAATATTGAGGAAGGGGAAAGTACTAACTAGGGGGAATGAGAATCATTCCCTCAGTAGAATGTAAACTCCTTGAGAATAAACACTATCTTATATTGGTATTTGTGTCCTCGGTACCTACCATAAAGCTCAACATCTAGATAAGCAAACACTTGAAACCTTATTAATTAATTTAATGATTCCCATAAAAAGATGTACACATGATGAACTTTGAAGAGCTGAATTCTAAGACACATATGGAAAGATAAGAAGGGAGTGTGTTCTAGGCATTATGTTCTAAGTACCAGGGAATGAAAACCATGAAAGAAAATGGAATGCCAAGGTTAGGAAATAGCAAGTGGGCAAGTTTGTCTGGAACAAAGAATATAGGAATGGAAATAAAGATGAAATAAACCTGGAAAAGTAGGTGGAAACCACATTGTAAAGGACTTTAAACACAAAGCTAAGAAGTTTGTGAGATATCCTAGGGTTCTAAAGTAGTAAAATGGTCAGTCTTTAAGAAAATTATTCCATCACCAAGACTATTATTGTCCTGGACTCAAGGAGAGAATTTGGGATTCAATCAGAAAGGAACTAAGCCATAAAAAGAGTTTTCATATGGAAGTAAAAATAAATGTAAAATAGGAAGTAAAACTGGAAATATGCAATGTATTATTCTAAAAGGAACAGAGTTTGGGTCTAAAGTCAGGAAGACCTGAATTCAAATCAAGCTCAGACACTTACTAGTTATATGACCTAGACAAGTCATTGAACTTCTCACTGACTCAACTTCTCCAACTGTACAATTAGGATAATAGCACTATCTCCCAGAGTTGTTGTGAGGATCAAATGAGATCATATTTATAAAATGCCTAGTACAAGTGCTTAATAAATGCTTGTTCTCTTCTTTTTCTCTCCTATTATTATCTATCTGCTTATAGATTTGGCCCTGACATTCTCACACATGACAAAATTGTTATTTTAGGGCTCTAAATGGTCAACTGGGAAGCGACTCTATGAATGTGAGGGTATTGTTAGAAACATCCAGGTAAATAGCCAGTCAATGGAGGATCCATTGCACAATGATGTCATGAAGATACCCATTGGATAATGATGTCATAAAGATGCAGAAATTGACCAGGGAGTCTTTAGTTCCGAGGCTGTCCCCATCAAGTTTCATGAAGTAGCCTTGTATATTTTTCTTTTTCATTCTTTGCCAAAAACCTGGATACTTTTCAAAGGTGCTTGGGATATGAATCCCTTTAAAGAAGCTCTCCAGAGAAAGGAAGCCAAATAAATAGAGACAAATACAACAAATGGTCTATAAAACATCAAGAAAAAACTGTTCATCTTCAAACAAAGGGTTATAATTGTTAATAGTCAATTAAGTGCCCCCTAACCCCCCAACTACACAAACACACACACTCCAAAAACACATTAGGCAAAATAACATTACAAGGGGCAGTGAATTTACATGACCAATGTTACAAATAAGTATATAAATGCTAATACACAGGGTAGTTATCACCTCAAGTTCTAGGAACTTCCACCCACAATCTAATTTATTCTTCTAGCGGTTGACTGAACAGTGTTACAGCAGGATTCATTGGATATCAAGGAAGATTTTTGTTCTAATACATTCCTGACCTTAATACAAAGCAACATTATTAAGTCCAACAGTTTTGTTTCCTTCTATCTGTCAGAACTGGGGAGATCATGGCACTGAATCGGAGGGAGGCAAGAAAACCACAGCTGCTGATTAACAGTCATGGACAAACAGTTTTCAAGTGATTAGCAATGCCTTAATCTCTAACAGAGAGCCCACTCTTCTGAAAAGATAACGGCATCTCACATTTATATGTTTTATGCTTAACATTAACAATTTCCTCCTAAAAACCCAAATAGGACAAGTATTATTACTCTCAAAGCTCAAAAATTCAAGTAACTTGTTCAATATCATAGGAACAGTGAGCTAGAGGTCAAACCCAAGATTTTTATGGAGTTTTTCCCCCTAAACTCTAAGTCAAATGCTTTTCCCATTATACTACATTGTCCCCAACAATTTGTATACTAATAACTCAGGCTTTTATGAAGTTTGATTCCTGTGACTGGTGCAAAGAAATCCATAGTAAAATTGATCAATCAATATATGACAAACTCAAATGACATGTAAGGACCTATGTAAAGTGTAGGCAATATAAAGCTGAATAAGATCCCATCCCTACCCTGAATGTCTTCACTCTCCTAGTAGATGGAGAGAACACAGACATAAAATGTAACTAAACATAGAATGAAGCACAGAACAAATGCCCAAGAAGTGGTGGGCAATAAATTCAGAGGAAAAAGAGCTTATTGTGGATTGGGGCAGCAGAGGAGGTTCCATAGCAGAGCTTAAGCTTGGTTTTAAAAGGATCATCCTCAGAAAGAGGGCATAAGACAGGTGGAAGGGTTGAAATGGAAATTTATTGTTACACATTTTGAATGTTCTCTTATGTTCTGTTGTGCAAGTGGCAATGTTTTTCTCTTTTTTCTGTTTTTTTTCTATTTTGTATTTAAGTTTTAAACAAATAAATACATTTTTTAAAAGACAGGTAGACAAGAATAGATACTGTAAGCAAAGTAAAGTGGCAGAAATGAGCAGGGTAGATTCTGTGGATAGTGAGTAAAGCAGACTATTTGTAGCAGAGTGATAATGGAGGGCAGCAATAAAAGGAATCAGGTAAGTCGGTTATAGGTTAAATGATTTTCTCAGTTAGTTAGTCTGCTGTCTACACTTTGGCATTCATCTACCCTTTCCCCAAACCCACCACAATAGTATTATGGTTCTGGAGTTAAAAGGGATCACAGGAGTCATCTAGTACAAGCCTTCACTTTTCCTGCTTCCATCCAATGAGTCATCTGGCATCATTCAGTTGGCTTGAAAGATCATAGCCTAAGGCAGCATGGTTTCAGGAGCCTTTGGTAGAACTTGGCAATAGACAGAAAACAAAATTGAACACTAGAATGGACAAAACAAAGCAAAAATAAGGAAACCCAAAGTGAGCCGTGTGGTGAACAAAAGATCTGGAAACTGGCCCAGCATGGCTAATTTGCAATTCAAGTGCCAGATCAACAGGTGAACCCAACTCACTTGGACTAATTTCCAAATATGGCATCTCTGAGAGATTACCTGGATACCTGAAAAAGGCTGAAAAACTTGGAGTGGAATAGGAGAGGAAAGAATGGGTCCTACTTCCAGCCCCCTACCCAAAGTGTGGTAATGGGAAGACTTGCAGCAAAGGATCTCAGCTTAAGGTTTCTCACCCAGAAGGCAACTAAAGAAAAATGTTATTTAAAGAGAAGGCAAGTAAGTAACATGGCAAATAGACTGCCAAAGGTGGCAGCAGAAACCAAAAGGACAAATATTTTTAAAAAGAGTTGGGCAGACACTCAAAAGAAAACAGGATTATAAAGTGTAAGTGCTACAGAGGAAGGTGGGTGGGCCTGGATCGATTTTAGTCCTGGAAAGCTCCTAAACCCAATAGCCTAAATGGGCCCATAAACTGATTGATGGTCAAGCACACACCTGGGAGAAAGGGAAGAGTAGTCTTGGACACTGAGCACAAAGTACTTAACATCTTCATATTGTTTATTGCTTACTATATTTATGTACAGAAACTATATGTCCCAGAGGTCTACATCATAAGATTTAGAGCTAGAAGGGGTCTCAGAGAAATGGATTCTGAACATGACATCCATGAATTTGTTTTTTCATTGTTTTGATAATTTTGCAATTTTCTTTGCAATTTTATGTATTCAAAAATATTCTAAGAAGGGGTCTGTCAGAATGGTCCATGACAAAAAATGAAAGAAGAAAAAAAGTAACTCTGCTCTGGAATGAGAGAACATGGGCTGAAATCCCCTCTTCCCCAACATTTACTACCTGTGTGATATTGAGTACATAATTTTTCAACAGCTCTGAGCCTCAATTTTCTTCATTTGCTAAAATAAAACATAGAAGCAACCCAGAGAGATAAAAAAAGACTAGGAAGCCATAAACAACAAGAGTTCAAATGCCACCTTAAACACTAACTCCAAGCAATCCCTTAAGCTTTTTGCCTCAGTTGCCACAACTATAGAAAAAAGCTTTGGGCTTGATGGCTCCTTAGGATCCTTCCAGGAACATCAAGGTGACTCAGTGGAGAGAGCAGCAAGTCTGAAATCAGGAAGGCTCATCTTCCTAAATTCAAGTTTGCCTTTAGACATTTACTAAGAAGTATGACTCTGGGCAAGTCACTTAACTAACCCCATTTGCCTCATTTTCCTCATCTGTAAAATGAAGCGGAGAAGAAAATAGCAAACCATTCTAGAATCTTTGTTATAAAAACTTCAAATGATATCACAAAAGAGCCTGCAGACCCTACATTGTCATCTATGGGCCTTATCTTATATCCATAGTTTATCTTCTTTGTGAATTTGTAAGATGGGCTCTATTCCTGAGCCAACAGGTACAAGCTCAATATACTACTAAAGGCATCCTACTGGTACATCATTACCTAGGGCGATAAACAGAGTTTAAGGTTAAAAAGATGTTCCTTCTCCTGAATAGCCAGTAATAATCTTCCACATTTCTAAAGACTTTTAAGGTTTACAAAGAACATCAATTAGTCCCCTGGGATTAAACTTCATTTCCATGTGATCTTTTATAAGTATTCCAGAGGACTTAATGGGAAATTTCTATCATTACTCTCTTCCTACCTAGAAATTTTCAAGGAGGACCTGGCTGCCTAAATTACCAAATCTAGTTATCAATTTCTTATCATATATGAGAGGTGACATAGGGATAGTAACACTGTCACTTCAAATCATACTTTTTTATGAAGTAGGGATAGTAACACTGTCACTTCAAACCATATTTTTTTAATGTTCCATGATATGAGGTCCTTCTGGAGCCCTAAAATAATTCCCAGGAATAAGAAATTCCAGATGTTGATTATTTGAGCTGAGGGCAAAAAAGACACCTTAAATCTTGCAATTAAAAAATCACAATTATATTTTGCTTTAAAGTATGCAAAGTGCTATCTCCCCAGAAACTCTGCAAGATGGATAATATGTGTATTATTATTTCCTTTTTGTATGTGGGGAAATTGAGTTCAATTTAAAGGTGATAAGCATTATTCTGAGCAAAGCAGAGTAGAGAGGGATTGCTTCCTCATTTCTGGATCTATATCTTCCTTGATACAGGACAATTGCACATTAGTCCAGACACCAACCATGATATGGTAGGAATTAAAAAAGGGATAGAGGTTCTTGGCTCTATATCAGCCCCATAGATCATTGCCACTGAATAGCAGCATGGAGTCAGTCACAGACAGATAATGAAGGAGGTGAATCTGGAAGAATAGCTATAAGAAGTGAGGGAGGAAAAAATGTCTCAGAAGCATCCCTGCTTTCCCAGAACTACATAGAACAAATATTGATGGCTATACAGGATCACACCGAAATTCTCAAATGCAATACTTTCTGACAGGCAAGCTGACTGCCTAATACATTTATCCCATCATTTGTATGTGCCTCAATGTGTAATTGAAACAAATCACTCACAGATCACAGTAAATAGCACCAACCACAAAGGGTCTTATACTCTCATTTCTAGAGGTTTGTGGGCAATAGGGCTTGCTTCAAACATCCCTCATATGTCAAACAAACAGTGCCAATGGGTTCTTTACCCTTGTCTTGCTTTTCTTCCTCCTTACAAAGTCTCTTTATGTGTCTGCCTAGTTTGGGGGCATTTTCTGGACAAAGACACTTCTTTGGTCTTTCTTCATCCACCTTTCCAAGGTGTCTGTTTTCATGGGGGTGTGTGGCTCCTCCATGGAGGAGTAGATATGTTCAGACTTAGCAAGCTAGGATGAAGATGCATCATTATGGACTTGGCTCTTTTCCATAGTAAGATGATTCAGGCCAATTCCAATACATTTGTGATGGAGAGAGCCATCTGCATCCAGAGAGAGAACTATGGGGATAGAATATGGATCACAACATAGTATTTTCACCTTTGTTATTGTTTGCTTGCTCTTTTTCCTCTTTTTTTACTTTTTGATCTGATTTTTCTTGTGCAGAATGATAGATATGGAAATAGGTATAGAAGAAAAAATTAAGTATTCAAGAAAAATGTTTTAAAAATACATCATTAACTACAGATTTATTCATCACCTATTCTATACAGGACACTAAAATTGCACAGGCATATAAAGCACAATTCCTTTCTTCAGGTGGTTTTTAGTATAGTGACTTTAGATTTGTTATATTTGAACTTGATTTTCCTTATGTATAAAACGAAAAATCTAAATTAAAATGTCTCAGACCCTTTCAGCTTTCAAATCATGATCCAATTATTTTAATGAGTACAAGTAGTAGCAAAATGGAAAGAGAGGCAATCTTGGATTCAGGAAGATCAGGGCTAGAGTCCCACCCTTGGAATATGTTTGCTGTGTGACCCTGAATAAGTCAATTAATTTCTAAATCCCCAATAACTGTCTATGACCATAAGTTACAGAACAGATGTTGATCTAAAATGGTAGAGGGGAGTTGAGTTCCCACTGAAGTCAGAGGGCTGATCCAAACATTTTCTTAGTTCAGGTCGAGTGGAATGCTGATTTACAACTCACATTCAACTAGTTCTCAAAATGTTTAACAACTAGCTTTCCAAAAAAATGCTCAAGACATGTTTTCTGATTAATTTGTATTATAAAAATTTTATTCATTACTTTATTAAATCTGAACAATCAATAAAGCAGGGTCTGATTTATAGTGTCAACTTATTTCTTACCTTTAAATCTTTGCACTAAAAATTTATCCATTTGCTCTTTTGATTGTTGAACTGGTTCTGAGAAGCAGGAATACCAAGATCACCATTTTGAGCCCAGCTGCAAAATATATCTGTCAAGAGAAGCCAGTCCTACTGAAGCTTCTCTTCTTATAATTTTATATGAAGGAAAAGTGAAATCCCCAAGGAGCAAAAAGCAGCCTGAAGGTAGGTGTGTAAATGAGGTATTAATAAATGCAAATGGGCATTTGTCTTACCTAGCATATTGGATTATGGTCATTTTTAGCTACAGCAGACTAGAGCTTTCCCCCTGGGCTGATTCCCAGACAGATAGCAGGTCCCCAAAGTGTGGGCCTGAACAATCATCTCAACTCCAGGGCCAGCCAACCCTGCATGGAACAGACCAGGCAGCATTCACTTTAGCCAGTCAAATCCATACCTAGAAATATAGCACTTGATGATGAAATTGAAAAATCACAGAATCTCTGAATTAAGGAGACCTTTAAAGGTCAACTATTATAACCTCTTATCTCCTACAGGGACTTCTTTACAACTTCCATCACTAGTGATTTTCTTGGTTTGTTGCATTATCTCTATTGCTTCATTCTCCTCAACTATACAGGAAACCACTTAGTGGCAGATACTCTCCTATATATTTTCTATTACTTACAGAGTCTAAACACAGGACTATATGTGAAAGTCTTCGGATCTAATTACAGAACTCCCAGGTGTAAGAATCCCTTCCCCAAAAGCAAATTTCAACCTAAGACTTAGAAGTCATAGAATTTTAGATTTAGAACCAAAAGAGACCTTACAATCCATCTAATTTAGATACAGCACCACCTCTAGAGTCAGGAGGAACTGAATTCAAATTTGACCTCAGATACTTCCTGTACAAGTCACTTAACCCTGTTTGTCTCAGTTTCCTCATCTGTAAAATGAGCTAGAGAACAAAACTATAAATCACTCTAGTGTCTCTACCAAGAAAACCCTAAATGGGGTCACAGAGAGTTGGATGTGACTGAAATGGCTCAACAATGAGTTAAATAACTTGCATACCATAAAGTGCTAATAAATGCTAGCTGCTCTTATTAATATCTTATTAATAATAGTATACAAGGTAATTAATGACAAAGCCAGGATTTGAACTCTGGTCCTTATATTCCAAATTCAGTGGGAATTTTCCCTGTATTATATACTACCTGAGATTGCATGGGAGTTAATTGCCTTAGGTACCTCATTGGGTAAATATCAGAGATGTGATTTGTCCCCAGATTCCTGATTCCAAGCCCAGAGCTCTAACCATGTCGTGCTGCCTCTTTATGCTGAGTGCATAATCGGACTCAATAAATTCTTGCTGAGTTGATTTAACTAAACCAGTCTTTGAGCCCTGGCTTATGAGAAGGGAGCCCTCCCCCAAATCTCAAATCCCAAAGTCTACCTTCTACTTATATCACATCAGGATCTTCTCAGTTATGGGTCTGAGTCCCTCTAGACCCCTGATTACAGGGATCACAGAGTCAATCCCATTGTTTCAATAAACATGGTATCAATAACCACAATCATTTCAGTAAAATGGAGGATCACCATCTGCTCTACAACAGACCACAAGATCCATTTGAATTTATTCCAGCAGCTGAATTATTCTATACCTTGTCTCCCCTAAGTAAAATATAAGATCTTTCTGAGTAGGGACTATCTGCATTTTCTATTTCTATTCTCAGGACTTATTACATTGCTTAGTACATGTTAAGGACTTAATGATTGTTTTTCCATTACATTCCCTAATAGCAGATCTCCTGTCTAATAAACTTTTACTAATTCATGCACACTTAAATGATCCTTCTCCCTCCCCACATCTTTTGGTCCATAGTAGCCTCATCCCCAACTCTACCCCTTCTTGTTCAGACTTCAAGCCATTCACTCACATTGTACAGCACGGTGGTCCATCCTTCCATGGTTATACACTGGAAGACGGTCAGCACAGCAAAGAGAATGTTGTCAAACTGAGTGATCCCATCATTGGGGCCAATCCAATCTTTGCAATCGTAGCCCTCGGGGCAGCCCTGCACCCCACATGGGTGGGGAGGGTCAAACCCCTCCAGCACACCTGCAGACATGTAGGGAGAGAAGAAACCATGGGCAAGTGAGCACAAGAGGAAGTGAACCCAGAAAACAATAAGGAAAAAATAAATTCTCTAGTGAGAAAAAAAAATGATTAACCTTTCTTTGTTCTCTCTTTCCTAAACCACTGCAAGACCCTCCTTTCTGGCCTTTCTACCTCACCTGTATCCCTGAGCAGGTGACCATTCCTATTTCACATCTTCTTCTGAAAGTGACTTTCTTTTTTGTTTTGTTTGATAGGTAATTAGGGTTAAGTGTTAAGCTAGTGTTATGTGTCCTGAGGCTAGATTTGAATTTGACTCTAATGCCAGTGCTCTATCCATCTAATTGCCCTGTGACTTTTTTTCCAGAGGCTGTCCTCACCAGGCTCCTTCAACTCTCTGCAAAAATGTTTTTTCCCTATCATTTGATGCAAAGTTTTCTGGAAAATTACGCCCTCAGATTTAAATAACAAGAATGAAGATCATTGGGAGGAAGAAGATTTCTAGGTAAATCTTATAGACACTGTGTTATAGTAGGAAAAGAAAAGACCAGTCTTAGAATGAAAAGACCAGGATTTAAGTCTCAGCTCTGAGACTGATTCTTAAGCCAGCTAGGTGATGAATGCAGTACAGAAGAGTACTGGGAGTAGAAGCAGGAAAGGCTGATTTTAAATCCTGCTTAATTGCTTCCTGCTTCAGTCTCCTCATTTGTAAATAGCACTTCCTTTTTAGCATTTGTGTATCAAATAAAATCATATTTAAGCTCTTAGCATGCTGCCTGGTACAGAAGTACCACCTGTATCAATGCTAGCTAGTATTAGTAAAAGTCATGTAACTTCAAGAAGACCACTTAACATGTTGAACTGTGGTTGTATCAATTGTAAAATGTGGATATTACTGCTTGAAAGGTTTACCTCACAGGGTTGTTTTGTGGAAGCATTTTATAAACTTTAAATCACAAGAGAAACATGAGCTACTTTCATCCTTTTGCTCATGAAGGTGGTACCATTATAGCAAATAAATTGTAGTTTTCATTACAGCCAGAAAGACTTTTAGACCTTCTAGTCTTAACACCTTCCTATAATAGATGAGGCAACTCAAGCCCAGGGGAAGGGAACATGGTTAGTCACTTACTTGCAAATGATATTTCTCTTTGATTAGTTATTGTCCATATTTGAATGAATGGAACCAATGGAATTGTCCACCGATCCCAGGTATCTGGAACCCAGACAGATGGGAAAATACCTTAAGCACTTCTTGGTGACCCTACCTGAATTGTTCATAAAGCAGGCTCTGTGCAGTTTTCCACTGTAAAACTCCAGGCCAATGATGGCGAACATCAGGATGGCAAAGAATAGAAGAAGGCCAATCTGTAGAAGAGGCACCATTGCCTTCATGATGGATTTGAGTACAATTTGCAAACCTGGAAGGAAGCAGATCATTCTTGCATTTATTCGATTGTATCCTGCTGCAGATAGTTTAAGTAAAAGGATTCCACCTCCACACTAGCCCCCAAAGCTGAGTGTTTTCTCTTTATCTACTATTCCCAATATCTTAAACATGATACAATACAATTGAATTTAACAAGTTTTATTAATATATCCTTCAAATCTAACCTTTAAGTTTTTTCTGTTAATAATAAACCATTAAAATATACTTAACACATAAAAAGAAAACAGAGCATTGAGTCTTAATGACAAATTGAGTAAATTTTGCTTCTTTTAAAGTTTGGTTTGCAGAAACTAAAGTCATGTTTATTCTGAGAAGACTTTGCCTAGTAAAACTGGTGGCTGACTGCAAAAGTGGCTAAGGAGGAGAGTAGGCGGTGCTGGTCAGTGTTGGGTAAAACACACAGCTGCTTTTGTAGGGACATGACACTATTTGCCAGACAATTAGCAAACAAAATGACTAAAATGTTTATACCCTTTGACCCAAAGATTCTACTGCTAAGTATATAACCCAAGGAGATGAATGAAAAAACCCAACGGCTCCATATATATCAAAACATTCATGTTAACACTTTTTATGGTACCAAAGAACTAGAAACAAAGTAGGAACCCATCAGTTGGGGAAATGGCCAAAGTGTGACATAAATGTAATGGAATAGTTTTGTGCTATAGGCAATGACAAGCACCATAAATACAGAGAAGAATGGAAAGACATGAACTGATTGCTAGGGGAAATAAGCAGAGATAAGAAAATAACATGCATTATGACCATGGTAGTGTCAATGAAAAGCAAAACAACTGCAAATATCACAACTCAATTTGCAAAACTATAGAGAACAAAGTTGGTCCCAAAGAAGAGCTGAAATACACTTCCCACTTTTCATTTTCAGAAGTTCCACAGGTATGTAACTCTATATATCAGAGTAGTTTTTTTTTTGATGTATTGATTGGTTTGCTGATTTTTTTCTTCTTTATCTTTAAAAAAAGGATTTTTTTTTAAATTTAAAGGGGGATACTATCTGGGAGGAAGTAGAAAAAGAAGCACAAGAAAATATAAGTGATATGACATAGGTATATAACATAATATATAGTATAATATCATAAACTTATATATGATATTACAATATAACTCAAGTATATAATATAAATATGGGTAACTGAAAATACCATTTTTTAAATGTTTGCCAGACCCTAGTTATTGGTCTTCCCATCTGCTGGAATGAGATACTAATTCATATATTGGGATTTGAATGGGAAAGACCCATACATATAAGGGCTCTTTAGGAAAGCATTAAAAAAGGAATGATTTTTTAATCATTATGTTATCATTAAAGCAAAAATCATTATGATGCTTTCATATGCCTTCTAGTAAAATATAATAATATATATTTTATCTAACTTTTAGATATGATTTGGGGAAGTGGAGATTCAAGTATCTGCAGCCTAAAAAAAGTAATAACACTTTGAATCCCTTCCTTCTGTTTCTATTAGCAATTGCTCTTGCTCACAGTCTGATTTCATTCAAAACCATCCTGATTTCTTTCAGACCTGTACCCTATATTAAATGCATACTTAAGTGTCACAGTCATTAAGCCATTTTGCATGCCATGTCAGGAAAAAAAAAGCTAAGCACTCACTAGGAATGCCTGACACAAGCTTCAGCGGCCTCAGTACACGGACAGCCCGGAGAGTCCTCAGGTCCACATGGGTATTAAAGTGAGTCCCAGCTGTGGCCAGGATGCTGCAAACAAGAAAAACAAAAGCAGACATTATCACAGTCAGGTCATTATTCCTCTGTATTATGAATGGGAGAAGCCAGACTAAGGTTAGACCAATTTCAAATCACGCTACCCTTATAGCAACAGTAAATGGTTGCACCTAAGCTTTAATGAATCACCAACCATTCTCTGTGGATCCAAAATTAGCCACCTGCATTTCAATTTTTGGGGAAAGGAAAAAAAAGCAAAGCTATCGGCATTACATTGAAGCTGGAGGATTCCAATTCTAAGAATGGTCACCTGGGATACCTGATCAGACTTCCCACTCCATCATTCTCCCCATTTCAGCCTTTCCCCCAGACCTAGATTTTGTTTACATGGAATATTCCTCATTGCCTGAGAAGTAAAGATCCCCATGTTTATGATTCAAAATACTCTTCAGACTCATCTCCTTCAGGAAGCTTTTATGAGTTTTCTGGGCTAACCATAAAAGTGATACAATTCCTTTAGACTTGAAATTTCCATCACACAAAATCCTTGCACTTGATGTTTACAGTTTGTTAAAATCCTCCTTGTATATCTGGAACTTTTAAAATCATTTCTTGAAATACTTTTTAATCCTTTCATAAAGTTGATTGCAAATTTGAAGATATTACACTCTTTATGCTTCCATTTTTTCCTCTTTAACAGCATTCCTTCATATTTCTGCCCGGCAACACACAAACCATTAATGATCTTATTAAATTGAATGCTCCAAATATTGTAATTATTTTTATTGAAAAAATTACCAAATTCACTTTTTATTTTCCAGAATCACATGAATATGTGACCTTTGAAGAAGCAAGAGGATGTATATATTCAAGATATTCATAGCATTTGTTTAGGAGTCAGGGGACCTAGGTTCCAGTCTCAGCTTGCACACTTATCAGTTGTGATTTAGGGGAATTTTTTTTAACTGCATTAAGTCTAAAATGGAGATATCTGTCCTAGGTAGCTCACAGAGCTTTAGTACATTTCAAAGAATCAGAGTGTGAGAGTTTAAAGGAATCTTAAAGACCAGCTTTTTTCCCACCACCTTTTTACAATTGTGTATAAGAGAAAACAAGTGACATGGTTAGGATTAAACAAACAGGTGAAGGATGACCAAAAGAAGCCTAAAATCCAAATTTCTTGACTTTTGCTCTATGAAACCATGCAAAGTAATTATATGAAAAAAATGTTACAAATAGGAAATGCTCTATAAATGCAAAATAGTATTACATGTTGTCAAATATCAGATGTTATAATTATTTTCAGCTAATTTTAAAAGTCTACATTTTTTTGTTTTCTTTTCCTTCTCCATTTCATCTTATTCTCTGAGAATACAGTAAAATATCAAGTACCCAGAACTCTTGGGAATGAGTCTCCTAGATAGATGAATTTCTCAGATAACTAATGATTTTCCTCTTCAACCACTGTCATTTTTAAAGTTTCATCTTTTTTGTGGAACTTTTTCTGACAAATATTATATACTTCCATGCCTTCTCAAGTAGCATAGAGTCAATATTTACTTTCCTGATAACCCAGAGTCATGTTTATGAACATACATTATTATATTATATTTTAATAACATCCTCGGGGACTAGTAATATCCTTTATACTAGTAAAGTGTAGAGGGTTAGGTGACAACACTGAAGAGCTTCAAACTATGTGATTTCTGGTTCTGATGTGTTTCTTTCTTTATAGTTTTTTCCTATATCTTCACTTGATTTCAAATGGTCAGATGTCATTTCAAACTGTTTTTATTATAAAATGTATTCCTTCTTGTGTAATGTTTCTTCACCCTCTTAAATTTCCCTGTTGTAATTTTCTCTGGCCTTGGACATGAAGTAGCAATTCTTGTTGGAACTATAGAGTAAGAGGGAATGGATTCTGATCAAAGAACTTCTGGGTTTACTTATGATCCAGTAAGCTTTGGCCCTGGATTGTATAACAGTGAATTTGATTGTTCAGAGGTCTTCCTGATTTTTGACTTAAGTAAGGTGCTTTCACAGAAAGCTTTATTATTATCTGGTCCAATATGATCCATTTTTATTTTTCATTAACTTTAAATTCTATTAACATTAATTTGTTTTACTCAGTATTTATTTTTGTTTTTTCTCTTCCATATTGCTATCCATGAAAACCCTCCTCTCATGCTCATTTTGTACTTTTGTTTGCCTTCCTACCCATTTCTTTTTTTTCCTTTTTTCCTTTTATTTTTTATTTTTCAAATAACAGGTGTTTTAAACAATTAATCTTTACTCCCCACTGCTCCCCCCACTCATTAACAACAACAAAGCCATTCTCTCTAACCAAATTCCTTAGTACATATTTAAATAGTTCAGCAAAACAAATTCCCACATTAACCATGTTTGAAATATATGCATTTTTTAAAGTTTTATTTGCATAACATATGTATGGGTAATTCTTCAACATTAACCCTTACATAGCTTTCTGTTACAGACTTTTCCCCCCAACTCCCCACCCCTCTCCTAGATGGCAGGATATCCACTACATGTTAATTATGTTAAAATACTTGGCAAATCGAATATATGTATACATATTTCCAAACCACTGTTGTGCAAGAAAAATCATATCTACACAGAAGACATATCAAATAAAGGAAACACAATGTAAGCAAACAGCAATCAAAAGTATGAGAATGTTATGTTGTGGTCCACATTTCACATCCCTCTCTCTGGGTGTATATGGGCTATCTTCAGTGAACAATTGGAAATGGTTTGAAACATATCATTGTTGAAAAGAGCCATGTCCATCGGAACTGATCCTCATATAGTCTTGTGTTGCGGTGTATAATGACCTCCTGGTTCTGCTCATTTCACTCAGCATCAGTTCATGCAAGTCTCTCCAGGCCTCTCTGAAATCGTCCTGCTGGTCGTTTCTAACAGAACAATAATATTCCATAATATTCATATACCATAATTTATTCAGCCATTCTCCAATTGATGGGCATCTATTCAGTTTCCATTTTCTAGATACTACAAAAAGGGCTGCCACAAACATTCTTGCACATGTGAGGCCCTTTCCTTCCTTTATGATTTCTTTGGGATATAAGCCCAATAGAAATGCTGTTGGGTCAAAGGGTATGCACAGTTCGATAACTTTTTGAGCACAGTTCCAAATTGCTCTCCAGAATGGCTATATCCATTCACAGCTCCACCAACAATGCATCAGTGTCCCAGCCTTCCCACATCCCCTCCAACATTCATCATTAACTTTTCCTGTCATTTTAGCCAATCTGACAGGCGTGTAGTGGTATCTCAGGGTTGTCTTAATTTGCACTTCTCTGATTAATAGTGATTTGGAGCACCTTTTCATATGACTACAAATAGTTTTAATTTCATCCTCTGAAAATTGTCTGTTCATATTTTGACCATTTATCGATTGGAGAATGGCTTGAATTTTTATACATATGAGACAATTCTCTATATATTTTATAAATGAGGCCTTTATCAGAACCCTTAAATGTAAAGATGATTTCCCAATTTATTGCTTCCCTCCTAGTCTTGACTGCATTGGTTTTGTTTGTATAAAAACTTTTTAACTTAATATAGTCAAAGTTATCTATTTGGCTTTCAATTAAGAGTTCCAGTTCTTCTTTGGACATAAATTTATTCCATTTCCATAGGTCTGAGAGGTAAACTATATTACGTTCCTCTAATTTACTTATAGTATCACTCTTTATATCCAGATCATGGACCCATTTAGATCTTATCTTGGTATGTGGTGTTAGATGTGGGTCAAGCCCTATTTTCTTCCACACTAGTTTCCAATTTTCCCAGCAGTTTTTGTCAAATAGTGAGTACTTATCCCAGAAGCTGGGGTCTTTGGGTTTATCAAAGACTAAATTGCTATAGTTATTTTCTAGTTTGTCTTGGAATTCTATCCTATTCCACTAATTGACTACTCTATTTCTTAGCCAGTACCAAATGGTTTTGATGACCGCTGCTTTGTAATATAGTTTTAGACCTGGTACAGCAAGTCCACCATCATCAGCCTTTTTTTTTTTTTCATTAATTCTCTTGAAACTCTTGACCTTTTGTTTTTCCAAATGAATTTTGTTACTATTTTTTCTAGATCTGTAAGAAAATTTCTTGGGAGTTTGATTGGTATGGCACTAAATGAGTAAATTAGTTCGGGTAGTATTGTCATTTTTATTATATTCACTCGGCATACCCATGAGCATTTTAAGATTTTCCAATTACTAGGTCTGATTTTATTTGTGTGGAAAGTGTTTTATAGTTTAGTTTATATAGTTCCTGACTTTCCCTTGGCAGATAAATTCCCAAATATTTTATACTATCAACAGTTATTTTGAATGGAATTTCTTTTTGTATCTCTTGCTGTTCAACTTTATTGGTAATATATAAAAATGCTGATGATTTATGTGGATTTATTTTGTATCCTGCAACTTCGCTAAAGTTGTGAATTGTTTCTAGTAGTTTTTTAGTTGAGTCTTTAGGGTTCTCTAAGTATATCATCATGTCATCTGCAAAGAGTGATAATTTGGTTTCCTTATTACCTACTCTAATTCCTTTAATCTCTTTTTCTTCTCTTACTGCCAAAGCTAACATTTCTAAGACAATATTAAATAATAATGGTGACAGTGGGCAGCCTTGTTTCATTCCTGATCTTATTGGGAATGGTTCTAGTTTGTCTCCATTACATATGATGCTTGCTGAAGGTTTTAAGTAGATACTACTAATCAAGGAAAAGCCCATTTATTTCTATACTCTCCAGTGTTTTAATAGGAATGGGTGTTGGATTTTATCAAAGGCTTTTTCTGCATCTATTGAGATAATCATATGTTTTTTGTTAATTTGGTTATTAATATAATTGATTATGCTAATAGTTTTCCTAATATTGAACCAGCCCTGCATTCCTGGTATAAATCCTACTTGGGCGTGGTGTATTATCCTGGGGATAACTTTCTGTAATCTCGTTGCTAAAATCTTATTTAAAATTTTTGCATCAATATTCATTAGGGAAATGGGTCTATAGTTTTCTTTCTCAGTTTTCTCCCTACCTGGTTTAGCTATCAGCACCATATCTGTGTCATAGAAGGAATTTGGTAGTACACCTTCTTTCCCTATTTTTTCAAATAGTTTGTATAGTATTGGGATTAATTGTTCTTTGAATGTTTGGTAAAATTCACATGTAAATCCATCTGGCCCTGGAGATTTTTTCTTAGGGAGTTGATTAATAGCTTGTTCTATTTCTTTTTTCCAAAATGGGGCTATTTAAATAATTTATTTCCTCTTCTGTTAACTTAGTTCCTCCATTCCATTTACATTATCAAATTTATTGGCATAAAGTTGGGCAAAGAAACTCCTAATTATTACTCTAATTTCCTCTTCATTGGAGGAAAGTTCTCCCTTATAATTTTTGAGACTAACAATTTGATTTTTCTCTTTCCTTTTTCTAATCAAATTAACCAAAGGCTTATCTATTTTGTTGGTTTTTTCATAAAACCAACTCTTAGTTTTATTTATTAATTTGATATTTTTCTTATTTTCAATTTTATTGATCTCCCCTTTAATTTTCAGAATTTCCAATTTGGTATTTAATTGAGGGTTTTTAATTTGGTCTTTTTCTAGCTTTTTTTAATTGTAAGCTCAGTTCATTGATCTTCTCTTTCTCTGTTTTATGCAAGTAAGCATCTAGAGATATAAAATTACCCCTTATAACCGCTTTAGCCATGTCCCACAATTTTGGTATGTTGTCTCATTATTGTCATTCTCCTGGATGAAATTATCGATTGTGTCTATAATTTGCTCTTTCACCCATTCATTCTTCAGGATTAGATTATTTAATTTCCAATTAACTTGTGCTCTATTTTATACTGGCCTTATATTACATGTGAGTTTAATTGTATCATGATCTGAGAAGGATGCATTTACTATTTCTGCTTTTCTGCATTTGATTTTGAGGTTTGTATGCCCTAACACATGGTCAATTTTCATATAAGTTCCATGAACCCCTGAGAAAAAAGTATACTCCCTTCTATCACCATTCAATTTCCTCCAGAGATCTATCATACCTAACTTTTCTAGCCTTTTGTTTACTTCCCTAACTTCTTTCTTATTTATTTTGTGATTTGATTTATCTAATTCTGAGAGAGCAAGGTTGAGATCCCACACTTAGTATAGTATTACTGTCTATTTCTCCTTGCATCTCTGTTAGTTTCTCCTCTAGGAATTGGGATGCTATAACACTTGGTGCACATATGTTTAGTATAGATGCCGCTTCATTGTCTATGGTACCCTTTAGTAAAATATAATTTCCTTCCTTATCTATTTTAATTAGATCTATTTTTGTTTTTACTTGATCCAAGATAAGGATTGCTACCCCTGCCTTTCTTTTTTTTTTTTTTTGCTTTTTGATGAGGCAATTGGGGTTAAGTGACTTGCCTAGGGTTACACAGCTAGGAAGTGTCTGAGACCAGATTTGAACTCAGGTCTTCCTGACTTCAGGGCTGGTGCTCTAACCACTGCCCTGCCTTGCTTTGTTCACCTGAAGCATAGAAGATTCTGCTCCAGACCTTTACCTTCACCCTGTATGTATTTCTATGTTTTAGATGTGTTTCTTGTAAACAACATATTGTAGAATTCTGGCTTTTAATCCAGTCTGCTACCTGCTTCCGTTTTATGGGAGAGTTCATCCCATTCACATTCCCAGTTAAAATAACTATATCTATTCCCTGCCATCTTATTTACCCAGAGTTATGATTTTCCCTTCCCTTTTCCCTCCCTCCCTTCCCCCCTCCCCAGTACTTAATTTTTGATGACGCACCAACAGTCCTCCCACCCTGGGAATCCCTCCCTCCCCTTTATACCTTTCCCCTAATCCTTCTTTTAGTCTATCCCTTTCCTTTCCTCCTTTCCTTCCCACCTTCCCACAAGGAGGGTCAGGCCTTTCCTTGAAGCCAAATGTGTCTGATATACTGTCTTAGAGTCCAGTCTAATGAGAGTAAGGTTACACAATACTCATCACCCTCCCTTCTTTCCCTCATTATATTAGATCTTCTATGTCTCATTATGAGATTTTGCATTATTTTACCTCCTTTATTTTTACTTTATTTTTCCTCTTCCCCCCCTTTTTTCTTTTCAGTATGGTATCCCTTCCACCTCTAATTTCTTTTCCATTATTATCAAAGAAAAATTAAATTATACCCCCATCCTTTAAGGATACCTATAGTAGAAATATAGGTCTCAAGAGTTTTTTTCCTTTTTACCTTTTTATGCTTCTCTTGAGTTCTGTATTTGGAGGTCAAATTTTTTGTTCAGATCTGGTCTTTTCATTAGAAATAGGTGAAATTCTCCTGTATCATTGAATGACCATCTTCTTCCCTGGAAGATGATGCTCATTCTAGCTGGATAACTTATTCTTGGCTGCAATCCAAGTTCTTTTGCCCTTTGGAATATCTGATTCCAGGCCCTTCGATCCTTCAATGTGGAGGCTGACAGATCGTGTGTGATTCTAATTATTGATCCTCGGTATTTGAATTGTTTCTTTCTAGCTGCAAGCAGAATCTTTTCCTTGGTGCTATAGTCCTGAAATTTAGCCACGATATTCCTTGGGGTTTTAATTTTGGCGTCTCTTTCAGGAGGTGATCGGTGAATTCTTTTAATGCCAATTTTGCCATCTGATTCTAAAACATCAGGGCAATTCTCTTTCATGATTTCCTGGAAGATAGCATCCAGGTTCTTTTTTTCATTGTGGCTTCCAGGGAGTCCAATAATCCTTAGATTGTCTCTCCTGGATCTGTTTTCCAAGTCAGTTGTTTTTCCTAGGAGATATTTCATATTTTCTTCTATTTTTTCATTTTTTTGGTTTTTGTTTGACTGATTCTTGAAGTCTTATTGAGTCATTTACTTCTATTTCTTCAATTTTAATTTTTAAAGTATTTCCTTCAGTTATCTTTTTTTAGCTCCGTTTGTAGCTGGCCAGTTGAATTTCTTGATTCAATGCATTCTTTTTCCATTTTGCCAGTTTTATTTTTCAGTGAATTGTTGTCTTTTTCCAATTCACCAATTTTTCAATGAACTTTTTTCTTTTTCCAATTCACCAATTTTGTTTTTCAGTGAATTATTGTCTTTTTCCAATTCACCAGTCCTGTTTTCCAGTTTTTGATATCTCTGTTATACTGATCTCAATTTATTTTCCCATTTTTCTTCTAGCTCTCTTTTGAGACTCTTTATGCAATCTTCCAGGTAAGCCTTCTGAAAGGGAGACCAGCTTAAGTCTGCCTTTGTGGATTCATCTGGGATTGTTTTCAGAATCTCAGGATATGGGGACTGCTCTATTTTTTCTCCGTAAAAGCTGTCTATGGTGAGAGCTCTTTTCTGCTTTTGAGCTGAGGTATCAGTCACCAGCAGGGGATTCTGCAGCAGTTTCAATATGCCCTGAGGCAGTTTGCTGAGTTGACTTACTGTCTGAGGCTGGGCAGCTAAATCCGCACTAGGACCACGTTTTCAACTGCTCTCAATCCTTTACCAAAGGCAGATCGCCAAAGCACCTGCCCCCAAGCAGAGCAAAGTGGCCCAGGCGTCTCCCAGGGGCTTCCTGGGTGCCTGAAAACTGCCTCCGTCCAACTTCTGCCCCGGCTACGCCCTGGCATCTGATTGCAGCCAGCGGCCGATCCCCTGAGGCTAACCTTCTCCGGAGTTTTTTCATAGTAGATTGTTGATAGAAGTGTGTTGTAGTCCAAGTGTTTGGTGGAGCCCTCATTCCAGAACCAGTTCGGAGGCTCAATTTTTCTGGGTCTGAGGGAAGGTCTCAGGAGCTCACAGAGAAGGCTGTCTGCTGTTCACCATCTTGGCCCCGCCCCCCCTACCCATTTCTTCATCCTAGCCCTAGTTCATAAGGTTTGATTCCCACAGGGTTATTGAACAATTTGGGGGGCATACAACATTACATAATGTAGTTAAGAGTTGACCTTATATGTAAACAGATACAGTATGTGTTTTAATTTAGGAGATGCCAAAAAGAGTTTTTTTCTTTCATTTCTTACTAAAACTTCACACATCATTTACTCCTTTGTTTTAAAATACTAAAAGTCCCTGTTAAAACATGTTAAGAAATGTAATAATCAACCTATTATCATCCATTAACAGCATAACTGTTAGCTGATTAGTGAAACCACAACAAAGTTCTGATCTAAAAAGAAGAGGTAAAAATGTAAAATTATATGGTATGCCCCAGTTTCAAGAGGATAGGGGGAAGGGAAGTTTCAAAAAGCTGGGGGACACACTGACAGAGGAAAGCTTCTACCCCAACCATGTTATTCTCTATCCTTCAAATATGTCTTTCTGCATCTCCTGCCTCATCTTTCCTGCCTTATTTGAGTAAGACAGTTTCAGTAAGTGTTATTGTGTGAAGATAGGGGGAAGGGAAGTCTCAGAAAGCTGGGGTTCAGGGAGACACACTGAAAGAGGAAAGATTCTACCCCACCCATGTTATTCTCTATCCTTCAAATATCCCTTCTTCTGCCTTTCCTGCCTTAAAACTTTGAGCGTTATTTATTCCTTCTCTCTGGGATGCTCATGACCTTGCCTTTACTCCTCCATCCCTACCCACCCCTGATCAGCTCATAGGATATGATTCTCACGAAGGCTTTCCAGATTCTACCTCACTCCCACACCATAAGTGATCGCTTTTGTTTGTGAATTATTTTAACTTTTTGAACTCTGAATCCATGACTACAACCCATCTGTGATTACAGTTACTTGATTGGACATCTTCTCTTCCCTATAAGACAGTCACTTCCATGAGGGTAAATGCTTGGTCTTTTTCCTTGTACCCCCAGCCCCTAGGAGAGTGCTTTTCTAAGAAGAGGTACATCATCAATGTTGAAAGAATGCGTAAACCTGAAAAGACGGGAAATGAAAATTGGAGGGGAGTGACCCCTATAATCCAGGTCACAATTTCGCCAGTCCTGAATAAGCTTCTCAATTCAGTTTCAGTCTCCCTCTGACTTTGGTAGATCACATTAGGATTACTTCTCTCAGTTTAATTAGAAACAGATCATTTCAGAGCCATAGAAGCTGAGTTGGGTGTTGGAGAGGGAGCATCTGGAACAAATCACACTATGCAATCAGAAGATACAGAGCTGAAACCTGGGTTTCCTGACCCTCAGACTAGCACTGTTTCACTACATGATGTCTTCTGAGCCACACAGATGGTCTCCACAAGTGCCCCGTATGAACACTAATCAATGTCAGCAAGATGGTTGACTAAGGTTAGAAATTCAGTCCATGGTCACAGAATGGAGCCAAGTTAATTAGCCCACATGGGGGTTGGACCTGTGACCTTGGGCTCATTAATACTGTGCTCTAACTACCTGAACTAATCAGCAAACCATACCAATCTGCATGTCAAAGACCATTTTCCCACTTACTGGTAGTTATATCACCATTCAACATGCAACAAATGCTTACTGAACACCTACTGTGTTCCGTTCACTGTGCTCATGCTGAGTATACAAATATGTGTTTTTTACATAAATTCTCTGTCCTCAAGAAGTTTGCAGTATGATAGTTGGAAGTGTTCACAAGGGTAATAAAAGGTAGAATGTGATAAGGACAAAGGAGAAAACCAAGAAAAAGGGAAATTCAAGGTTTACTTTCAGCTGGGGCAACCATGGGAATATAAGGAAAATTTCATTGAGAAAGTGGCATGTAAATGGGGCTTTGAAGGAAGGGAAGACCTTCAAAAGGCTGAAGTGAAAAAGGCATGGGGCATGGGCTTGTATAAATAGGCAGATGCTGGAGGAAACATTAGGGAACAGCAACTATATAAATTGAATAAATGGAAGAAATGTACAATAAGGTTAAAGTGGAAAGGTTAACCTTGAACCAAGGTTAAACATCAGATTAAAGAATTAGTTTATATCTCCCATCCCTGCCTGATTTCTGGTCATTTTTTCTATCAAAGTTTTTTTTTAACCCAGGACTTTCCCAATATTGTTCAACTATTTTTAGTCTCCCCATCCCACCACTATCCCACTTCTATTTTCTTCCTGGTCAAAACTCTCTCTTCCCTTCCTCATTTGTAATCACCTCTTATTAGTCAGCTAACTGAAAGCCTCCTCTTCCTGCAAAGTCCCACTTAAAGGTCACCTCTTTGATGAAGTTTTCCTTATGAATCTATGAGCTCCCCAACTAAAAGGAAACTACCTTTCCCTGTGTTCCTACTACATTCCACCTCTTGTCTCCCTTTAGGAGTTAACTTGGAGCCTCTGCTCCAAGAATCTTTCTTTTATCCTTCAGGTGCTAGGCCTTTCTTCTTCATTAAATCACCTGATATTTATATGCATACATACATATATGTTTTATATCTTCCCAATACAGAGGCTCTTAATCTCTTTTAGATCATGGATCCTTTGGCCATCTAGTGAACCCAGAGGTGTTAAGGTTAAGAACTTCTATCCAGAAGTTGTGGAATAGAATTGTTTTAATTCTAGAATCATGAACAGAGTAGGTGCTTAGTAAATAAATGTTCTTTGAATATAACTGGTGATAAAGTTAAGAAAAAAATCTTTCTTCTATATAGAATATGCCAGAGAAATCTCAATTGCTCTTTCTACAGTTTTTCTATATTTTGGGAGAAAAAAAAATTGACCCTACTTCAAAACCTTAGGTAAGATATATATGACTTCCCTCATGTTCAGTTTCTTCATCTATAAAATGGGGATAGTATTTGTGCTACCTCCCTCACACGGATGTTATAAGGAAAACACTTCGAACAGTTGGAAATTATAAAAAAAAATATGTGTTAATGGCAATGATGGTGGTGATTCTATGATTTCAGGTAGCAAACAGATAGGACTTTTCAAAGACAGAAAGAATTATAAGAACATTGGTTTAGATTGGGAAGAAAGGAACAAAGTTCCTTTTTGTACCAATGGGGAAAGGTGGACAAAGGAAGAAGACAAAATTACCAAAGTTATCCATGGAACACAGAGTAAGAAATGGAATTGAAGTAGAAAAAAAGAAGGGATGGGGAAAGATAAAATGGAGAGAGACCTCAGGGATAGGTGAAGTAATCCAGAAACCAAAGAAAACTGGGTCATTGTTCCACTAATTCATCTAATTACAGAGTTACAGGCCAGAGAGTGCACTCTGCTCTGTCTCTCTTATGCTGTGCAATTAAGAAACACTTCTTTTCTCTCATTCCTTTGCCCCTACACATATAGTAGGTGCACATCTGCCCCCTTCAGAAACCAAAGTACTGTTTCCTAGGATACTTAGACAAGAGAAGCTTTTGCACATCAAGAAGAAAAAAAATGGGCTGCTGTAAATGAAAATTTCCTTCCCTTTTCTGCATTTAACAAGGTAAATTTCTAAGAGTGGGAAGTGAAGAGAGACACACAGAAAAAAAAGAAAAGAAGAGAGAACTAAAGATAAAAAAGAAGGAAGGAATGAGAAATAGTAGAGAGAAAAAAAAGAAGAGAGGAGAAAGAGAAAGGGAGAGACAGAAACAGGCAGAAAGAGAGAGAGACAGACAGAGATAGAAAGAAGAGAGAAAGGAAGAAGTGAAGAAGAGAGGAGAAAGATGAGAGAGAAGAAAGGAGAAGGAGAGGGAGAGAGAGAGGATAAAGAAGAGGAAAAGGAAAAATGGGGAGCAAGAAATAAAATTATGAAATCAGAATAGGAGGGGGAGGGAAGAAAGTTGAAGAGAAAAATAAAAGCAAAGAAACCCTGAGAGGGACTTGTAAGAAGAAAAGAGTGAATGCCTTGTAGGGATCCTATGTGACTATCACTACATCCCAAAAGATGGTTACAGCCAGCACATAGCCTGTATCAAATCAGTTGCCTATGGAGTGGGAGAATATACCCTCTTGCCATCTTTTCACATAATCCTACCTCAACTTCTTCTAGGGGCTCCCACAAAGCTTACTTACTATAGGTATTTTTAACATGTTTGATAGTGGGAATTCCAATATTATTCATTTGCTCCACTCTTTAGAGCGGAGCAACAAAAGATTTAATGACAAACCTAAAATTATACAACCATTAAGTAGCAGAAGTATCCAAGTCTCCTGACTGAGAGTTCTTTCCACTTCACACCTTCTTTTTGAAGGAAGATTTCATTTCTCCTTGTTGCTGAAGAATAGCACTATTAAAGGCAATGCTATCTCAGTACTATCCTAGTTGGGCATCACGGTATTGAGAGCAAAAATGCAACAAATGCATCCTTATATTGGACTCTGAATGTCATGTTTGCTCCAAGTCCTCCAATTGTACCATTAAATAAGATCATTTCATCACATTAATAAAGACTATAAATGATTCAATACAACCCAATTCCTACTTCTGAAGAATTCAAAATGGTACCTTTCTGATGGTGGATTAGCAAGATAAATATGCTCATACATACTATAGCCACAGGTCAAAAAATTTTCTACCTAACTACCAGAATTATAGCACTTCTGAAAAATAGAAGGTATTTTTATACTGCCTCTAGCTTTGGTGTGCCTCAGATATTTTCATTTCTATCTGTCAAAAGGTTGCCTGTGATTTGGAAGGAAGGAAGGACAAGTATGGTTGCTTATTCAAAGGTCTTATGATCATCATTCCACTGAATATTAATAAATGGCATTAATGTAGCACTTTACAGTAAGTAAAGTATTTTACATCCATTAACTCAGTGAAATTTATAACAACTCCAGATAGGTATCATTATTATTCCCATTTTACTTATGAGAAAACTGAGATTCGGAGGAATTAAGTGATTTTCCCATGGTTACATAGCTAGTAAGTGTCTGAGATAGGATTCAGACTTAGATCTTCTTGATTCTGGGTCCAGAACTCTATTCAGACAAACATGTTATCTCTCTATGACAAAGTTAAGCTAAAGAATAAGGAAAATTGTTGAGAAATTCAAATAAAACCCCAAATGGAATTCCAATAACAGACATTTAATCTTTCACTGAAGTCCTATCCTAGTGCCTCATGCTGTTGTGGAAATGGATCTTGAAAATTATGCTATAAAAATAAATAATGAAAAATTTTAAAAAGAAAGTTAAGCCAATCAAGGTCTGATTCTCAAAGATCCTGCCAAAGTAAAAAAAAAAGACTCAGGTATAGTCCCCAAGCCACAGAGTCCACAATCTAAGGACCAGGCTAGCTAAGGATCAAAAAAGAGATTGAGCACCGAAAAAAATAATAAAAGATTCATTTTAGATTGGTTAATAACATTAGGATAATTAAATTTTTTGATCACAGCAAATCAGAGAGACTACTATGGTATAACCATAGTATAACAACCGTGCCACAGCAAGGTTGGTGAACTGAAATCATTGATTGATGAATGCATTGAAAAGAACATCTTCTAGACAGGAGGCATGAAACACAAGGTCCAAGCTACATGGCAGCCAAAACATTCCCCAGGAGTCTGGAAATAGATTAAAATGTTACAGGAAAATGCTCAATGAAATAAATTTAAATGCAACAGAACATTGAAGATATCAATATGTGGTTTTCTAAATCAATTTGCAATCATATGATTTAGTGATCCATTTCTATTTGACACCAATAATCTAAAGAATTCAGCTTGATTTTTGCTAGAGAATGGAGACCTGTTGTCAGTTTCTTTACTCTGTTAACATAGAGTTTGTTCCTTCGTGCCTTCTCTGAAGATTATTACAGTTAAAAGCCAATTAGAGCACTGACCTGCTTGCTTAACCTAAATCTTTGGGGATGCAATGAATCCTTCAATCGTCTCAAAGGACCAAATTTCAGGAGCATGTGTCAAGCCCAACAAACCATAAGGGCCTCTCTGCTACTGACCAATGATTGGTTCCTAGATTTCTGTAAATGATTTGTTTGTTTCTTCCATCTACAAAGCCATGTGAAGCTATTCATTAGCATTTGTTGGGAAAAGCTAATTAGCACAAGGAAAATGTGCTAGAGTGTTTAACTAGCCCAAATTATTGGGAGGGGCTGTATATTGGGGAAGGAGTAAAAGGAGAGAGGAACAAAATTAAACTTGAATTAGCACCACCTTTGTGTAAAATGTAATTCCTATGGAAATTAAAGCCCCTGACTCATATCAGCATTTGCTTGCAATATTACTTGTATGGTAGCATCACAAAATTTTCAAATGGAAAGCAGAGATGATCTAGTCCAACCCCCATCATTTTACCAACAAGAAAACCAAGGCATAGAGTGGTAAAATGATTTGCCATGGGTTACACAGGGCAGTGCAATAACTCCAGTCTTCTGACAGCAAACCAACTTTCCTTTCCACTCCACAATACTGAAGTTCTCAGAGTCTAGACAGGAACCATATATTTTATGTAAACTTTATCCCCCCCCAAGCACAGTACTCTGCACAAATGCGGTATAAATATTATAGAAAATGTTGCCATTAAATGTTTGTTAATTGAATGAAAGACAACTAGGTGGGGTAATAGACCTTCCCTAGACTTGTAGTTAGAAAGACGAGTTCAAATAGCACCTCAGACACTAACCAGCTGTGTAACCTTAGGCAAGTCATTATATCTCTGACTACCTTAGTTTCCTCCTGTGTAAAATAGGGATAAAAATGACCCTTAGCTCCTGGGAGTATTGTAAGGATATGATGAGGTGATATTTATAAAGATTTTTCAAATCTTAAAGTGCCAACAAATGCTAGTAATAAGTTTTAATATTATTATTTAAAGGTTTTTTATGCATAATTTGATTTAAATGCCCCCCTCTCTCAGTCTCTCTCTCATATCCAATTTGTCAACAAGTTTTTCCTTCAAACATTGTGACTGATTCATCTACTAGACTACTCTCCATTCTCAATGCCATCATGATACCCATTCCTACCACAAAGCCTTTACTTAAACTGTTCTCATCCTCCTCTGTGCCTTCTTACATTTTACTCATCCTCCAAGATTCATCTAAACTCCCACTGCCTCCACAAAGCTCTTGAGTCCACATTAGATTGCCCTTTTCAGGCTTTGCCTGAAAAAATTTTAGCACTTAATTACACCCTGTTATCGCTAATAGTTTCCCACACATTAGAAATATTCCTTCAAATTAATTTCATGCTCTTTGAGGGCAGGAAAGGAATGAATACATTTCTATGTGTCCTACAGCACTGAGCACAGTGATCTGCATGAAGGAGGTGCTCAAAAATACTTGTTGGTTGTTACTGCTGAGCAAAGGAATTCCTGGGTATCTCCATGGTGGGTAGATGGCAGCAGGAATCCAAAGACCAAGGGCATGGGCATCCATCGACAATGACAACAGCTTGTTCACTCAATTAAGTTTCTAATTGGGAGCTCCAAATAGGGAGGGTTAGGCACACGTGTGAGTAATTATGATCTATCAAAAAGGCTGCCCTGTTAGAATGCTTTGCTCTCCATTTCCTTCAAATCAAATTACCAACAGTGAGATTTGATTTGGAAATCAATTTGGAAAGACTCTTTGTTTCATTTTTTAAAATGTTCCTTTGTATTAAACTGTTTACAGTCATAAAGACATAAATAACAGAGACAACCAGAAAAATCAATTGGGAGAAAAATATCTATGGGGAAGGGAGGGTGAGGTTGGAAAAGAGTGAACAAGAAAAGGCATTTGAAAAAATATCACAATCACATACGCCATTCCTTAAAAAGGTAGAACTGAATGCAAATGTTTATCTATATATAATACTTGGGTTATATATTATTTACAAAGGAGTCATGAAAAGCAGAAAGTATTGCTCTCTCTTGCTTGTATTTCATATGTGGTAGTTTAGACTTTGAAAACTTCCTTCTCACTAGCATATCCACATGGGACTAGTGACTACCTCTCTCTGGCAATTAAGGAATGTTAATTGTTTTATGGGATCCATTAGCATCTTACAGATTTTGTTGTAGACCCGAGTTAACAGATTCCTAGCATCTGGAAGGATTTATTAAAGAGATAAGACCTTCATGAATTTTTAATTTATGGAATAAAACAAGTATTTCCAGAACATAGTATGAAAAAGATGATTGCATATGAAACTGTAAATCTATGATGTATAGCTTGCTATTTTTGAAAAATGTACAATTAAGTTATCATGAAAATTAAAAAAAAAGAAAACTTCCCCCCTTCTTTTCTATAGCCTCATTTTCAACAGGACAAATATGACATAAAGAGATCTTGACTGGTTTTTAAGAAGCCTGGTTTCTAGTACTAAGTCTGCCACCAATTATTTGTGTAATCTTGGGGACCCTCTAGCTTCTGATTACCTTGACTGTAAATTGAGGGGGCTACTCTCTGATCTCTTGGTTCAGGATCTTTAAATGCAAAAGAAAAGATGGCAGGGAATCCAGACAAGTGTCTCCAAGCTCTGTATCCAATGAAAGATGAAAGGACAATTCATGAGCCTTCAGCTCCTTCCTTTCTTAACTCTATGAAGCATTACAAATTATATAATAATGGTATATTTCATGTAGTATGAAACCATGAAGGGCTAGAAAAGAGGCTCTAATCTCTAACACAGAGATTTTGAGTTTGAACCCTGTATCTGTAATTTAGTTATTATTCATGTTCTATCAGGCAAGTCATTCCAACTCTGAGTTCTTTCCTATAAGAAGAATCCAGTGTACTACTGTGGCTGAGAATCTAGGTGTTTCTCTTGTCTGTCACTATCATCTGATATCTCTGCTTGGAGTGAACTGAGTAGGACTGTGCTTGAGTATCCTTGAGAAGATGGGGTAGGTGTAGCTCAGGAGTCCAGAGGATCCTGCATTTATTTCTAAAAAGGATTCAAAGAATCAATGTGAATTGCTCTTTTAGATAATTGTGTGTGCTTGGTATTTCTGGTGATGGTAAAACAGGCCTGCTTTGATGGGTTTTGCTGTGCTTTTCCAGGAACCTTAGACATATTGTTCTAGTAGCAGTATCTTCTCCTGTCTTCCTGGATGGCTGTCCCCAAGCAGCAACAACACTCTGTTCTCTCCAAATGGGCAGATTTTGAGATAAATGTTTAAAAATCAGGGCTCAATATTACCATCGATCGGTAGGCTAAAAATACAATATCAGGACCTTACTTGGTATATATTTTTTCATTTTTATGAAACCAATTTTTTTTGCCACATGCAAAAATCCTATATCAGGATACCTGAATGATGTACAAAAGAAAAGGCGCAGTTCCAAAGTAAGAAGAACTGGCTTCAAAGCCTGACTCTGACATTTATGATCTTGAGGGTAAGATTAATTTTTTGTCTCTCTTTGTATACCTAGTGCTCAGCACAGTGCCTAGTACATAGTAAGTGCTTAATAAATGCTTATTGATTGGTCATATGATTTTAGACAAGACACAACATTCCCTGGATTTCGGATTTCTTACCTTAAAATGGGAAAATGGTGGGGGAAACTGGATGGCCTCTGAAATCTTCTACTTCTGAAACTATAATCCTATGAGTTTACATGCCTGAAAAAGGCTATTCTGAGTGATTGTGAGTGTGTGTGTGTATAGAAAGGGATCATTTTCTATTTTCTATGGTCATATGTCAAGAGTTTGATAATGGATGAGTAACAAGTTATTAAGCTAGAGAAAAAAAATACCAATCTTTTGAAGTAAAAGTGAATTTTTAAGACCATCCCTGAATGCTTCAAGTCTTCCCCCTTCATTTCCTTTCTTCTGAAAAGCACTCACAGCCCTTGTTACTATTGTTAATTGCCATAGCAACCATGGACTTGCATGTATGTAGTAGAAAAGGCATGGAGAGGAGAGGGGTCATCTCTTCATTTTCCCATGACCCATGACCATGGGAGATCCATGATCAAATAATCCCAGATAATAAGAGGACAGATGAGAAGAAAAGTGACCCCTTGAAACAGCAATTTTAGAATGAGTCTCAAGCCTTGATGATGCTTGGCAGAAAATAAAGAGTTAATTTCAAGCAGAAGCCAGGTCTAGACAGAAATTCCCTTTGACAGCTTGTGGCCCATTGGGGATAAGGTGGAAAGTTAAATGAGATAGCAAAAGAAGTCAGAAATACCAAATCCAAAGAAGTAGACAATGGAAACAATATAAGGTAAGTTAGGTTAGATAAGGGGTTTACTGAGAAAAGAAAAAAAAAACTTGGAGAAATTAGCAAAGAAGGAAATAAGGATGGAAATGCTAAAAGTCTCATACCATGAGGAAACAACAAATATATAGATTGTTATAAAAAAGTTGTCCAATTATAAGACATGTCATTTTGCAATTATTTTTTCATAGAGTGTTAAGGTATAGTGGTCATAAGGAAACTCAGAAACTCAATACCATGTCCTTTCCCAATACATTTCTCTGGAATTTAAAGTTTTGACCTAATGCGGTACTCAGGATAGAATTCTTGGTGACACAGGATTTTGGATATTCTCCATAGGTTACCAATTCAGCTATTTGTGTTGTATCCTTTAGAACTGAAGCTAGGTATTTTGTTACATGTGGAAAGTAAGGGCTCATTAGCCAAGAGACACTAGACCCAGGAGGGAGAGGCATTCCTGAAAAAGTTAAACTCAAGGGAAATAACTGTATTAAATGAGGCAGAATGCTAGGAGAAGAAGAAAAAATCATGGGAGGTAGGCAAATAAATATGAAGAGTCATAGGAACAGAGATCTAAGAAAGAACCTCAGGAGTCAAATAGTCTAATCATCTCATTTTACAGATGAAGAAATTGAGGCCCCTAGAGATTAAATGGATTACCAATGTCACAAGCAAGTCATAAGAAGGAAGATTTGAAGCCAGGTTCTCTGACTCTTAAGTCATTGATCTTTCCACTGTGCTATACTGTTTTCAGTTAAAAGCCATTAAGGGGAGTGGGCAGTTAGGTGACTCAGTGTGTAGAGAACTGGCCCTGAGGTCAGAGGGCCTGAATTCAAATCCAGCCTCAGACATTTAACTTTTACTAGTTTGTGACCCTGAACCCCAATTGCCTCAAAAAAAAAGAAAGAAGGAAAGGAAAAAGGGAAAGCGAAAGGAAAAAGGGAAGGGAAGGGAAGGGAAAAGGGAAGGGAAGGGAAGGGAAAAGGAAAGGAAAGGGAAGGGAAAAGGGAAGGGAAGGGAAGGGAAAAGGGAAGGGAAGGGAAGGGAAAAGGGAAGGGAAGGGAAGGG
>JAJPUD010000744.1:452996-482266 GCA_023553655.1 Myrmecobius fasciatus | reverse complement strand
GGAAGGGAAGGGAAGGGAAGGGAAGGGAAGGGAAGGGAAGGGAAGGGGATAAGTTTAGAGGGAGCAGGAAAATTGCTATCTGTGGGCACTTAGTGGAGGAGTGAGCTCTTGGTTTAGGGTCCAAATTAGAGGGGAGAGCTGAAGTGAAGCTGGAGGCATCATTGCTCCCCCCGCCCCACGATTTGAAGTACTTATACTAATACTTCTCATTAAAAAAATTAATAATGAACCAGCAAAGAATCCCACCATAGAAACTTACTATAGGAACATGGAAGACTAGAGTTCATCTTTAGGGGAAGGCACTGAAGTAAAAAAGGTTCCTCTATCCCAAAAAGTAACATTAAAGGCTTCCTAACCAGAGAGAATTTATAGAAAAAGTCAAAAAAGAATTTAAAAATCAAATGAGAAACATTGAGAAAAAAACTAAAATAAATAAATAAATAAGACATCCAGCACACATTTTATATATTTCATTGCAATGAAGAGAAGGAGTGAATATAGATATATGTTTATGTGTATAGATTTATGAATGGGTGTGAATGTGTGTGTATATGTGTACATATATGTGTGTGTATTTGTATGTGTGGGTGGGAATAAACATATGACTTTTTGTACATGTGTGTATGTCTTTATCTATTAAATATATCTATGCCTAACTGTAGCCTGTTTGGGAAAGATGGGGAGATTGAAAGGGGGAAAAAAATAAGGTTAAAAAAAATTCAAAGAAGAGAACAAAAGAACAACCTACAAGGAAGCAAAGAAAAGATGGACACACATGAATATAATTTCTTATACTATTATATATATACTTTCTTGAACTGGAAATTTATTGTTATATATTTTGAATTCTCCCTAATTTTCTGCTGGGCATGTGACAATGTTTTGTTTAGTTTTCCTTTTCTGTCTTTCTTTTTTTTCTATTTTTCTAAATAAACAGATATTGAAAAAATAATAACAAAATAAAATAAAATAAAAATCAGCATATGGAATAAAAAACCCAATTAAAAAATCTAAAATAGGATGGAAAAAAATTCACAAAATCTAGTGTGGGTTTGAGATCTTTTTTCTAAGACAGAGAGGTCATTACCATCTTAAATAAAGCACCAGTGGAAATCTGAACAAAAGATACTGAGTATTATTTAATATCCTTGGCAAAGATAGTTATCAGCCTTTTTCAACTTTTTACACACACACACACACACACACACACACACACACTTCTTACTTTAGCTAAAACAGTATTCCATTCTTTTTTTTAGGATTGCTATCTCTATTAAAAAACAAAACAAAACAACACTTTCTTCTAATGAAACTTCTCTGAGAGATATAGGTAAAATGTAGTTCCTGAATTTGATTTCAAAGTAAGTATTAATCTAAAAAGAAATTTCTACAGCATTATATGAGAAAAAATTACCAGCACATAAGGTTATTTTTTAACCACCCTTTTTAATGGGAATAAATGCCCAGTTCTTATCAGTGACCCACTTATCGACTTCCTTTCTTTCTTTTCTCCCTTCCTTTTTTCCTTCCATTTCTTTCTCCCAACAGGGTCACTAATAAAAAATGCATTCAGGTTTGAGATGATTAGTGGAACACTAGACTATAATTTGAAGGACCTCAATTCTGGCCTCCCACCTTTAGGCATTCATTGTATGACCAAAGGCTAAGTCATTAATCTTCTCCAAACTCAGTCTCCATTTGTCAAATGAAAACATCACCCTCCCATCACACTTCCACAGTTTTTTTTGTATTATAGCATTTAGAGAAGATGTTCCTTGAGCTACAAATAAGTTGAGTTTTTAAAAATCCATGCAATATCATTAGAACAAAAATAATTTAATTATAATGGTATTTTAAATAATTACAAATTTCTCAATTTTCTGAACAAAAAAAAATCAAAAGCAAGAAACAATATCAGTTACACCTGCCTTCATTCATGTATAACCAGATTATTGGTACCAAGAAAGCTAGGAAAACAAGGTTTATTAACCAGAAAGGCCCATTTGTGAAAACAAGATTTCTGATCTCTTTGTGAATTAGAATTTCTCTCTGTACCAATGTGTAAGTACATTGTATGCTTTGTCCAGGGATTCTTCATCACTTGAACTCTGTAACAGTAACATAAATCAAAGGATTGAGGATGATAAAATGATGGAAAAAGAACAATCACCATCACCATCTGTGGTTCTCCCCTTACTAATGCAAATTCTGACACCCAAAGCTTCAAAGGCTTAGCTGGAAAAGAGCATTATCTTCCCCAAGATTGAAAATTATGTCAATGCTCACTCCATGTCAGCTATGAAGAGCTGACATGCAGGACAGATGTTTGACAGGTGGTTTAAAAAGCCATAAATACTCAATAAAATCTATGGCCATCACCCAATGATGCAAGGATGTTCAGCAAAGGCAGCTACCAAATGTTCTAGAAATGAGAAAATGTTAAGGTACATGTAGAAGATGAATAACAAAAAGCACCTGTAGTTTCTCAGCTGGGATGGGCTCTCATCAGCGGATTACTCTCTTCCTCTTCTACCTATCCTGTTAGGAAATTAGACCTAAGTAGCATCCTAGAACACTCAGCATTTTAACACTGGTTATTTGACTATTTGCTTCTGATAAAGTGAAGCTAGTTTTCATGTAAACTCTGTAGGATTTTCATCAAAGGATAATATGACCCAGGAAAAGTCAACATGTTTTTGTGAATGCCAGCTTCCACTGTTTAATATTGTGAGTTGGTCTATATTTCTCCTAAATCATCATTTCTTGTCTGGTTAGTAGAATCTTAACAATATTTTGTTGGACTTTACTTCCCAGTCATTTCCAAAACATGCTGCCTGCATTCTAGTTATTGTCTTCACCTTCTTCATCCTCCCTTTTATAGGTGAGTTTTTTACTTCTTTTCCAGAAGAATATATTTCTATTATTATTTATTTCCAAAATATGCCAATACCCACATAATTCAGGGACTCCTTTCTACCTCCCATTTATGGGTGATATTTCCCAATTAAAATGTAAATTAGTTGAGAAGAGAGATGTTTTCTATTGTCTGTATTTCCAACACCTGGCACAGTGCCTAGCATATAATAATATTTAATAACTATGTTATTAAATAATTCTGTGTCTATGTATTAGCAAGAAGGAGTTAAGAAACTTGACTGAGCTAGTAGATTAATAGGATTTGTTGCCACTCACAAGAACTAACTTGAGACTAGGCTGGGTAGTTTCCTGTCTGGCTACAGCTCTGAGTTATCCCTTCTTCTGCAGCCCAGTCAGAGCAGGTGAGAAGAAACAGTACTCTCACCCTCAAGACAAGTATGGATGATCAATAGCCACCAAAATAAATCATGGTTGATAGATGGAAGAATATTTTGAAGATACTTGATAAGTACTTGGCAGGACAACCATCAAAATGCTTTAGCATGTGGCTTAATGGTGCCCTGTAATTGCAACATTATAAGAATCTTACATTCTATGCTTAGGAGAGCTGGCAAGAAGTGAAAATTGCTCAAGAGGGAAATCCCACATGATAAGAACCAGCTAACACAAATACATGGGCTTAAAGTTGGGTTTTTTTTTCTAGTAGTGGTGAGGGATTTGCATTCATACACCCACATGTTCTCTCAGTTGGTCCCTCTCCTGACCAAGATGTGTACTTATGAGAATGCTAGCTAAGGATAGAAACACAGTCTATGCCTGAAGAACAGAGCAAAGCTAATTGGCCCATGGGGGTAGTGCTCAAGCTCATAATATCATTAGGATCATACACTAAGCAAGTGGTCACAGACACTAAACCATGTATTGAAAAATATCCACAATCAATATTCATAATATTCACCTCTTCTATCCAAGGACTGCGGGATGGATAAGAAAGCAAAATGGGTTGACATAATTGATGTGGCAATGTCCTGACATGGCAAAATCCCAAGATGACCACAAATCCCAAGATCATAGAACCTTATAGTTTAAAGATATATCAGGAACAATTTAGTACCTGATCAATAATTTCTTCTACAACATCCCTGATGAAGGGGTCATCCAGCTGTCACATGAAGACCTCTAGTTAAGGAAAAGTTCCCCATCTCCTGAGAGACTCTATTCCTCTCAATGTTGGGATCATAATCATAACATCACCACGAAGCTAGCATATTGGCTAGGGACCTCTCTCTTGGTAAATTGCTTAATGCCCAAAAGGCTGAAGGGTACCTGATGGCTTCCGTTCTTAAGAGGTTTGATCATATTTATCTTCAATCTCAGAAAAATCTAATCATATATTCACTTAAGCATCAGGGATAGAAGGAAGTTAGAGGTCATTTAATCCAATTGAAGCCCAGAGAGATTAAGTGACCTCTGAGGCATTAAATATTAACAAGCATACTGATTGATTGAATGGAATTTCCAGATACAACTGATAGATTTACTGCCATACAAAAGCAAAAGGACAAAAGCAATAAATCTCCAACACCATCAGATTACTTTCTGGTAGGGGAAAGGGAAAGGAGGAAGAAACTAAAAATAAACAAGAAAGAAGGAAAGAAGAAAATGAACATTTATTAAGTGCCATCCATATGCCAAGAACTGTACTAAACACTTTATGAATGTTATTTCATTTTATCTTAACAACCCTGGGAGGTCAAAGCTATTTATCATCCCTATTTTATTATTAAAGAACCTAAGTTATGTATGTGTATGTATATTATGAAATATACTTATGTGTATGTGTATATCTCAGCCATTTTTTAGTCATGTGCTATTCTTCAAAACCCCATTTGGGGTTTTCTTGGCAAAGATACTGAAGGGGGTTGCCATTTTATTCTTCTGCTTATTTTATAGATGAGGAAACTGAGGCAAACAGGATTAAGTGACTTGCCTGGGATCATTCAGCTAATAAGAGTCTGAGGCTGAATGTGAACTTGGTTTTCCTATCTCCAGATCTAGTGTTTTATCCATTTTAACTTTTAAATGCCACAAGGAAAATTGTCCAGACATGGGGAAAGATATTTGGTCACAGAGAAAGGGAGAAGGCAGAAAATCTTCTCAAAACCATGAACTCTTTCAAGCAAACGATTCATGTATGTCATTTCATTCATTCATCCATTTAACAAGTTACATACGTATAAGTAACAATATTGACCAGTCCTTCCTAGTGTTGGCTCCAGAGCTATAAATGTGAATTTAACGCCACATCCATATTGTCTATCATCTATGATATCAAATATATATTTTTAAAACTGCTGAATGGATATTTCCCTATATACACATATAAGGTGAACCTGCAATTATGCTGTTCATCGATTAAGTAGTAACAATAAACAGTTATCAGACACTGAAAGTCTGAATAGTTCCATGATGAATTGGAACTATTCGTTAGAGAAAACAGAACGCTTTTCACCTTTGGGAGTCATTAAACCAAAATCCCGTTTAATACTTCTGAGTCATATCTCACCCCATGCCACCTATTTGGGGCACAATGAAGTGCAAGTAATTTTAATAATTAAAAAGAATTAGAGCCTCTCTGCAGGAACAGCTTAATTGTTATCCAAATAGTTGATAGAGATACTCAAGCACAAACAAAGCCCTTGGGTTTAAGTATATTTTCATTGGGAATAAATAAAATGTTGAGTTGTTGGAGGAAAGAAGATTGTCACCCTAACAGTATAACTAAAATATTTTCAGTTGTACTGAGAATGGAATTAAAAAGAACATTTTTCTCTTCCTAGGGAACAATGGAGAGCCTGTGTCTTTAAATGGAATCCACGTATCAGAAAGGGTTGTTGACATCTTTGGAAAGGGTTGTTGACATCTTTGGAAAGGGAGGACATCCATGTTCTCGATTTCCTTATGCTGCAATGTACTTTCCCTTCATCTTCTGTGATTATTTTAAATTCTGTGCCTAACTTCTTCTAACAGGGGACCACAGCTGCTTGTGTAACATTGATACTCTTCCATCAGGTACAGTTGTATTCTTCAAGTGAGAATACAGCTTTAAAAGGGATATACATCAACATCAACATCTAATGAGGGTAGAAGGGGATACTAGTCTAGAGCAGTTCAATCAATCAAGATGACAATGAGAATAATTATGATAGCATTTTATAGCACTTTATGATACATAAAGTGCCTTATACATATTGTTTAACCTTTTTTCCCTTATAAATCCTTCTAGGTAGGTGCTATTATTATCCCCATTTTACAGATGAGGAAACTTAAGACTGACAATAGTTAATTGACTTTCTTAACATTATATGGCTAGTGGGCAACTAGATGGTGCAGTGGATAGAGCACCAGCCCTGAAGTCAGGAGGACCTGAATTCAGATCTGGTCTCAGACACTTAACACTTCCTAGCTGTGTGACCCTGGGCAAGTCACTTAACCCCAACTGCTTCAGAAAAAAATATATATATTATATGGCTAGTAAGTGACTGAGATTGAATTTGAATTGGGGTCTTCCTGACTGTAGGACCCATTATTTATTCACTATACCACCTAAACAGTGGAGTGGCAGCCTTCACATCTGCCTATACCAGGCATATAATTTTTATGAGACTGTAAAACAAAGTAAACCGGACCATAAGCAAGTAAATACTATGTACAAAATAAAAATTCTACAAACTCAAGTCTCTGATACATTGTCTGACTTTAAGAAATGAATGAAAAAAGCATTTATGAAAGCTGAAAATTACTGGCATCTTTACCACAGAATCTGGAGTTCAGGAGGCTAGACTGAATGCAGGGCCAATGAGGACCCAATCACATTTCCAATAGCTCAACCTGTACTGAGAAAGTTAGGGTTGCTAGGGAGAAATCTCTCATCCTATGAAATCAGTTTCCTGAAGGCAACTGCATATTCTTCCACAAAGATGTCTTTCAGGACTGATGTTTAGGGAAAGAAGAGTGAATCAAAGCAATAGGGTGATTCTGAGCTTCATATTACATCTGAATCTCATACCTACTGAGCATAATACATTTTATTTGACTGTCACAAGATCTAGGTATAAAACAGCATGACACTATGGGTAGAATGTAGAACATAGAATCATGTAGACTTAGATTTAAATTAAATCTCTGATACTTATCTGTGTGGTCACAGGGAAACTTCTTAACCTGTATGAGTTTCAGGCAACAGTCTAAGACTTAAGTACTGAGTCATAGATTTTTGCTTATCTCAAAGAGGCATTTTTCACTCAGATATTTGATGTACTCATGCATAAATAAACAATTCACATTTACTGCTTCTTATTAGGGTGAAAAACACCTGATACAAAACTTTAGAATTTGAAGGATGCTTAGAGTTTTCACCTCATTTAATTTTCCTACCTTTGTAAGAATACTGTCTCCAATATCTCTAGCATATTGCTATTTGCTCTTTGGTGGGAACACTTCCAGTGACAGAAACATCACTCCTTCACAAATCAAATCAATCCATTTGAGGATGTATCTAATCATTTGAGAGCTCTTTCAGATGTTTACCTGAAATCTGCCTCCTTTTTAACATCTACCCACTAAATTATTGCTCAAAATTCTTCCTTCCGTAATAAGCCCCACTCCCACCTTCCTATAAAAGCCCTTACAAGGAGCTGACTTGAAGTAATCTGCATGTAATATGTAAGTGATTTAAGTATACTGAACTTGGTTGAACTAGTGAAAAAATACCAAACTAATCTTTTTTTAAGAGACAAGTTCACTAATTCCTCCAGTTATTCTATAACTTATAATACACTAAAATTATTTTTTTGATTTTGAGGAATTGAGGAAGCTGGGACCTTTAAGGGCAAAAGAATACAAGAAGTATTCTCTGAATTAGTTGCTACAGGGGTATGAAAAGATGTTTGAGGCAGAGTCAACTCTTCCAAGATGTTTATAATCTAGTTAAGGACATTACACAATAATAATAATAATAATAATTTACAAAGATTATTAAAGCATTTGCCTCATGACAAGCCTGTGACATAGGTAGTGCAAGCATTATTATCCCAATTTTATAGATGAAAAATCTGAGTCTCAGAGAAGTGATATAACTTGTTCTTTTCACAATATCATACAATTAGATACCATCTTTTAAACGAGATCTTTTGAGATTCCTTGCTCTGTCAATTCATTAATATTGTCTCCTCAAAATCATTCTCACTTTTTATTTTTCTATATATTCATTTTATCTCTCCAAAAAAATTTAAGCTACTTGAAGATAGATGATTCCTTTTCTATAGCTTCAATATTAATAAATGTTGAATTTGAATTTGAAATAACAAAAATAATAATGGTCGATATTAATATGGTGTCTGGTTTGCTAAATTTTTACATATATCATCTGCTTTGATCAGTTGAAGGAGTTAGACATGTTTAGTTTGGATAAGAGAAGATTCAAGCAGAGACCTAATGAAAGTCTTCAAGTATTTTAAAAGACTGCCATGGAGAAGAAAGATTTGCTTTGTTCTATTTGGTCTCAGAGGACAGAACCAGGGGACAGAAGTTGCAAAAAAGGCAAATTAAGGCTTTACATTAAGAAAAACTATCCAATTAATGGAGATGTCCAAGAATGGGATAAACTGCCTCAAGAGCTGATAGGTCTATTATCCTTTGAGGTCTTCAAGTAGAGAATGGATGTTCACTTGTTGGCTACATTATGGTGGGGAGTCCTTCTGTGTATAATTGGGCAATGAGGTACCTTCTACTTCTTAAAATCTATGATCCTGTGATGCACATAAGAACCCCACAACATGTTGCCATTATTTCATTAATAAGAAAAAAGAGGTTGAGTGACTTCTTCAGCATCATTCAGTTAACAAATATATGAAATTATTTGAACCCAGGTTGCCTGACTTAAAGTTCACTATTCTATCCAGAATGAGATAAATTCTATAAAAAATATAAACAAAAATGTTTTTGAAACAAAAAGATGGAAAAATGATTTCTGGCTGTGGGCAAGAGAGAGCAGGTAGCCTTTCAGTTGAACCTTGTATATGTATAAGGTCTTTAAGCTGAAAAAAAAAGGTACTGTGGGTAGAAGAGGCAACATCAGGGTGAAAAACATAAGGCATGTTTGAGACAAGGAGTCTAGTTTGAATGGAGCAAATGATTTTAAAGTGAAATAGTAAAAGGGAGATAGCATTTTATCTGAATAAAAAACAGAAAGAGACAATAAGGCTAGATGCTAGTGGACCATGAATGCCTGCCCTCTGAAGAGTTGAATTTCATTAAGTAAATAAACCACTAAAAGCATCCAAGCAGAGGGATATGCTCAGGGTTGTACATTAAGGTTATTCTTTCAATACTCTATAGTTAGAATGGATTAAAAGAGGAGAAACTGGAAATAGGGAGGCAGAGTACCAATAGAATCTAGGGAGATAAACCCATGAATAAAGACATGAACAAAGGTGCTGCCAAAACAAAAAGAAGACAGATCTATTATCATAGTCTTCTAGACACCCCCAAATGGCTATTAGCTAATGCCTACCCCCACATGGTAGTTGAGGTTGTTCAAAGGAATTCTGGGCATTCACTCAGGGGCAAAGGGTTATTTCATCATGATCAGCATCTTAATTTTCCAGAAGAAAACACTTAGACATTGGTCGAATTGGCTGCTAAGTTCTTGGTCCTGCCCTATAGAGGGGTTCTGGGAACAGAGGTTTTGTCTCTTGGGAATCTTCTCCCCTCTCCAATTGATTGTCACTTGCCTCCCTGGTTGCCTTCTAGAAATTAGTGCTATCCCTATGCCAGCTCCAGGGCTGTCAGAAGGAATCACATTGGGGACAGAGGAGTCCTGGACATTATGGAAGACAATGGCCTTGAGTCTAGGGGATAGGGCAGTGCTGTGGCTTTTAGAGAGCTTAGAGGAGGAAAAGGGAAAGCTCCACTCATTTCTCTTAGTTAAGAAAAGACAATGTCCCTTCTGTTTCTGAGAGGTACGATTTAATTCTCTGTTCTCACACCACGTGATGATGGTTTTGTGCCAGTTGATCTCACCTTTTCTGACAGATTAAAAGCAAGGAAGAGGGGGAAAGTACTAAAAATTCCGTGTGAATTGTGAGAAGGGCTGTGAACTAGCAAATTATCCCCTAGTTCTTCCAAACTCTCATTTTACACCTCTCCACAGCAGGGATGTACACTGTATGTGTTTTGCTCTCTACACTGGTAATTAGATGTACAAGTACCTGAAAGATGGAAGGTTTTATAGTAATTTACATCCTCCTGTGCCCCAATCCACAAATGCCCATAAGCATTAAGACCAGCCTGGGCCTCCGGCACTGAGTATGCAACTAAACCTCCCTCAAGTGATTGTTACCCAGAGGATGAAATAACAAGGTTTATTTAATGATGAACCTACTCTCTGTCTTCTGAGAGAGACAGTTTCAACATAAGCTTCTGTTAAATCCAAGGCCATTTGTCCAAAAATTTCCCTTTGCCCTTCCCATTCCCCAGTGTGGTCCATTCAGTTATGGTGAACATTGTTCAAAAGACAAGGAAAATAAGATTATTTTTATCTGGAAACAAAACCCATCCTATAACAATAGACAATCTATAAACAAGCCCTGAGAACAAGTTCTTCTAGACAAGCATACAAGTAGTGAGTTTCCTATACCTGAAAGTATTTATTTAAGCAGAGGCTGAATGAACTTAAGAGATATTGTGAAGGATACATTAGAAAATGGATTGGGCTAGATAGTATCTAAGAAAGTATCTCTTTGGGGTTCTGTCCAGGCAGGTCAGTTCTTGAATGGGTCTGTAACCTAGACATGGCTCCAACTATCTATGATAATATTTAGTTTGGGGCAACAATAACCTTCACTTGAAATCTTTCCTGACCTGCCCCAGGGCTCTAAAGTTGCCAGGCTTCAATCTCCCATGATGTTTCAGCCCCTCGTCTTGGCAGATTTAAAACTATAATTCCTATTATTTCTTTTATGATATATACTATTATGTACATATAATAGTATATGTAATATACTACATATAATAGTAATGTAAAAGTAATATGTAATAATATATATATAATAGGACACAATAGATACAATCATATATAGAGACCAATGTTTTTTTTTCAAATTGGAACTCTAGATCAAAGGAATTATTCTGAGGACTAAGGACGAATGCATCTGCAGAGTTCTAAACAGCTGTTTTTTTTTTTTTTCTCTTCATTCTTGAAGATGACCATGGCATCAGGGAGGTAATGCCATAACAGGCAAATGAATTGAATTCAAGTGAAGGAGGGTTGTGCAAAGTCACCTGCCTCACTTTCCCCTCCAGATTCATCTGGGTCCAGTGGCCAGATAGAAATCAAGATGACTAGTGATGGCCCTGGATGAAATGGGAGACCTTGGACTTTTTTTTTTTTAATTTTTATTTTATTTGCATAACATATGTGTGGGTAATTCTTCAACAATAACCCTTACATAGCTTTCCGTTACAAATTTTTCCCCCCAACTCCCCACCCCTCCCCTAGATGGCAGGATATCCACTACATGTTAATTATGTTAAAATATTGGCAAATCGAATATATGTATACATATTTCCAAACTTATCATTGGTGTGCAAGAAAAATCTTATCTACACAAATGATATATCAGATAAAGGAAACACAATGTAAGCAAACATCAATCAAGGAGTATGAGAATGTTATGTTGTGGTCCACATTTCGCATCCCTCTCTCTGGGTGTATATGGCTTTCTTCAGTGAACAATTGGAGGTGGTTTGAAACATTTCATTGTTGAAGAGAGCCATGTCTATCAGAATTGATCGTCATATAGTACTGTTGTTGCTGTGTATAATGATCTCCTGGTTCTGCTCATTTCACTCAGCATCAGTTCATGTAAGTCTCTCCAGGCCTCTCTGAAATCATCTTGCTGGTCATTTCTTACAGAACAATAATATTCCATAACATTCATATACCATAATTTATTCAGCCATTCTCCAATTGAAGGGCATCTATTCAATTTCCAGTTTCTAGCCACTACAAAAAGGGCTGCCACAAACATTCTTGCACATGTGGGGCCTTTTCCTTCCTTTATGATTTCTTTGGGATATAGGCCCAATAGAAATGCTGCTGGGTCAAAGGGTATGTACAGTTTGATAACTTTTTGAGCATAGCTCCAAATTGTTCTCCAGAATGGCTGTATCCGTTCACAGCTCCACCAACAATGCATCAGTGTCCCAGCCCTCCCACAACCCCTCCAACATTCATCATTAACTTTTCCTGTCATTTTAGCCAATCTGACAGGTGTGAAGTGGTATCTCAGGGTTGTCTTGATTTGCATTTCTCTGATCAATAGTGATTTGGAGCACCTTTTCATATGACTATAAATAGTTTTAATTTCATCCTCTGAAAATTGTCTGTTCATATCCTTTGACCATTTATTGATTGGAGAATGGCTTGAATTTTTATAAATATGAGACAATTCTCTATATATTTTAGAGATGAGACCTTTATCAGAACCCTTAAATGTAAAGATGATTTCCCAATTTATTGCTTCCCTCCTAATCTTGTCTGCATTGATTTTGTTTGTACAAAAACTTTTTAACTTAATATAGTCAAAGTTATCTATCTGGTTTTCAATTAAAAGTTCCAGTTCTTCTTTGGACATAAATTTATTCCATCTCCACAGGTCTGAGAGGTAAACTATATTATGTTCCTCTAACTTGTTTACAAAATCACTCTTTATATCCAGATCATGAACCCATTTAGATCTTATCTTGGTATGTGGTGTTAGATGTGGGTCAAGCCCTAATTTCTTCCACACTAGTTTCCAGTTTTCCCAGCAGTTTTTGTCAAATAGTGAATACTTATCCCAAAAGCTGGGGTCTTTGGGTTTATCAAAAACCAAATTGCTATAGTTATTGCCTAGTTTGTCTTGTGATTCTATCCTATTCCACTGATCGACTACTCTATTTCTTAGCCAGTACCAAATGGTTTTGATGACCGCTGCTTTATAATATAGTTTTAGATCTGGTACAGCAAGTCCACCATCTTCAGCCTTTTTTTTTCATTAATCCCCTTGAAATTCTAGACCTTTTGTTTTTCCAAATGAACTTTGCTACTATTTTTTCTAGATCTGTAAGATAATTTCTTGGGAGTTTGATTGGTATGGCACTAAATAAGTAAATTAGTTTGGGTAGTATTGTCATTTTTATTATATTCGCTCGTCCTACCCATGAGCATTTTAAGTTTTTCCAATTGACTAGGTCTGATTTGATTTGTGTGGAAAGTGTTTTGTAATTTAGTTCATATAGTTCCTGACTATCCCTTGGCAGATAAATTACCAAATATTTTATACTATCAACAGTTATTTTGAATGGAATTTCTTTTTGTATCTCTTGCTGCTGAACTTTATTGGTAATATATAAAAATGCTGATGATTTATGTGGATTTATTTTGTATCCTGCCACTTTGCTAAAGGTGTGAATTGTTTCTAGTAGTTTTTTAGTTGAGTCTCTAGGATTCTCTAAGTATACCATCATGTCATCTGCAAAGAGTGATAATTTGGTTTCTTCACTACCTACTCTGATTCCTTTTATCTCTTTTCCTTCTCTTATTGCTAAAGCTAACATTTCTAATACAATATTAAATAGTAATGGTGACAGTGGGCAGCCTTGTTTCACTCCTGATCTGATTGGGAATGGTTCTAGTTTGACTCCATTACATATGATGCTTGCTGAAGGTTTTAAGTAGATACTACTTATCATTTTAAAGAAAAGCCCATTTATTCCTATACTCACCAGTGTTTTTAATAGGAATGGGTGTTGGATTTTATCAAAGGCTTTTTCTGCATCTATGGAGATAATCATATGATTTTTATTAATTTGGTTATTAATATAATTGATTATGCTAATAGTTTTCCTAATATTGAACCAGCCCTGCATTCCTGGTATAAATCCTACTTGGTCATGATGTATTATCCTGGGGATGACTTTCTGTAATCTTGTTGCTAAAATCTTATTTAAAATTTTTGCATCAATATTCATTAGGGAAATGGGTCTATAGTTTTCTTTCTCAGTTTTCTCCCTACCTGGTTTAGCTATCAGCACCATATCTGTGTCATAGAAGGAATTTGGTAGTACACCTTCTTTCCCTATTTTTTCGAATAGTTTATATAGTATTGGGATTAATTGTTCCTTGAATGTTTGGTAAAATTCACATGTAAATCCATCTGGTCCTGGAGATTTTTTCTTAGGGAGTTGATTAATAGCTTGTTCTATTTCTTTTTCTGAAATAGGGCTATTTAAATAATTTATTTCCTCTTCTGTTAATCTGGGCAATCTATATTTTTGTAGATACTCCTCCATTTCATTTACATTCTCAAATTTATTGGCATAAAGTTGGGCAAAGAAACTCCTAATTATTACTCTAATTTCCTCTTCATTGGAGGAAAGTTCTCCCTTATCATTTTTGAGACTAATAATTTGATTTTCCTCTTTTCTTTTTCTAATCAAATTAACTAAAGGCTTATCTATTTTGTTGGTTTTTTCATAAAACCAACTCTTACTTTTATTTATTAATTCAATAGTTTTCTTATTTTCAATTTTATTGATCTCCCCTTTAATTTTCAGAATTTCCAATTTGGTATTTAATTGAGGGTTTGTAATTTGGTCTTTTTCTAGCTTTTTTAATTGTAAGCCCAGTTCATTAATCTTCTCCTTCTCTGTTTTACGCAAGTAAGCATCTAGAGATATAAAATTACCCCTTATAACCGCTTTAGCCGAGTCCCACAAATTTTGGTATGTTGTCTCATTGTTGTCATTCTCCTGGATGAAATTTTCGATTGTGTCTATAATTTGCTCTTTCACCCATTCGTTCTTCAGGATTAGATTATTTAATTTCCAAATAACTTGTGGCCTATTTTCTCCTGGCCTTATATTACATGTGAGTTTTATTGCATCATGATCTGAGAAGGATGCATTTACTATTTCTGCTTTTCTGCAATTGATTTTGAGGTTCTTATGCCCTAACACATGATCAATTTTTGTATAAGTTCCATGAACCCCTGAGAAAAAAGTATACTCCCTTCTATCACCATTCAATTTCCTCCAGAGATCTATCATACCTAACTTTTCTAGCCTTTTGTTAACCTCCCTAACTTCTTTCTTATTTATTTTGGAATTTGATTTATCTAATTCTGAGAGAGCAAGGTTGAGATCTCCCACTAGTATAGTATTACTGTCTATTTCTCCTTGCATCTCTCTTAACTTCTCCTCTAGGAATTTGGATGCTATACCACTTGGTGCATATATGTTAAGTATTGATACTGCTTCATTGTCTAGGGAACCCTTTAGTAAAATGTAGTTTCCTTCCTTATCTCTTTTAATTAGATCTATTTTTGTTTTTACTTGATCCGAGATAAGGATTGCTACCCCTGCCTTTCTTTGTTTACCTGAAGCATAGAAGATTCTGCTCCAGCCCTTTACCTTCACTCTGTATGTATCTCTATGTTTTAGATGTGTTTCTTGTAAACAACATATTGTAGGATTCTGGCTTTTAATCCAGTCTGCTACCCGCTTCCGTTTTATGGGAGAGTTCATCCCGTTCACATTCACAGTTAAAATAACTATATCTGTATTCCCTGCCATCTTATTTACCCAGAGTTATGATTTTCTCTTCCCTTTCCCCTCTCTCCCTTCCCCCCTCCCCAATACTTTGCTCTTGAAGACCACCTCCCACCAATAATCCTCCTCCCTTTAGAGTCCCTCCCTCCCCTTTATACCTTTCCCCTAATCCTTCTATTAGTTTATCCCTTTCCTTTTCTCCCCTCCCTCCTACCTTCCCACAAGGAGGGTCAGTGCTTTCTTTGAAGCCAAATGTGTCTGATATACTCTCTTAGAGTCCAATCTAATGAGAGTAAGGTTTACACAATACTCATCGCCCTCCCTTCTTCCCCTCAATTATATTAGATCTTCTATGTCTCTTTATGAGATTTTGCCTTATTTTACCTCCTATATTTTTACTTTATTTTGCCTCCTTTTCCCCCCTCCCCCCTTTTTCTTTTTCAGTATGGTATCCCTTCCACCTCTAATTTCTTTTCCATTATTATCAAAGAAAAATCAAATTATACTGCCATTCTTTAAAGGATACCTATAGTAGGAATATAGTTCTCAAGAGTTTTCCTTTTTACCTTTTTATGTTTCTCTTGAGTTCTCTATTTGGAGGTCAAATTTTTTGTTCAGATCAGGTCTTTTCATTAGAAATAGGTGAAATTCTCCTGTATCATTGAATGACCATCTTCTTCCCTGGAAGATGATGCTCATTCTAGCTGGATAACTTATTCTTGTCTGTAATCCAAGTTCTTTTGCCTTTCGGAATATCTGGTTCCAGGCCCTTCGATCCTTCAATGTGGAAGCTGACAGATCCTGTGTAATTCTAATGACAGTTCCTCGGTATTTGAACTGTTTCTTTCTAGCTGCTTGCAATATCTTTTCCTTGGTGCAATAGTCCTGAAATTTGGCCACGATATTCCTTGGGGTTTTAATTTTGGGGTCTCTTTCTGGAGGTGATCGGTGAATTCTTTCAATGCCAATTTTGCCTTCTGATTCTAAAACATCAGGGCAATTCTCTTTCATGATTTCCTGGAAGATAGCATCCAGGTTCTTTTTTTCATCGTGGCTTTCAGGGAGTCCGATAATCCTTAAATTGTCTCTCCTGGATCTGTTTTCCAAGTCAGTTGTTTTTCCTAGGAGATATTTCATATTTTCTTCTATTTTTTCATTTTTTTGTTTTTGTTTAACTGATTCTTGAAGTCTTATTGAGTCATTTACTTCTATTTGTTCAATTTTAATTTTTAGAATATTATTTCCTTCAGTTATCTTTTTTAGCTCCTTTTGTAGCTGGCCAATTGAATTTCTGGATTCAATGCATTCTTTTTCCATTTTGCCAGTTTTATTTTTCAGTGAATTGTTGTCTTTTTCCAATTCACCAATTTTGTTTTTCAGTTCACCATTTTTATTTTCCAGTGAATTGGTGATTTTTTCCAATTCACCAATTTTGTTTTTCAGTGAACTGTTTTCTTTTTCCAATTCACCAGTCCTATTTTCCAGTTTTTGATATTTCTGTTGCCCTGATCTCAATTTATTTCCCCATTCTTCTTCTAGCTCTCTTTTGAGATTCTTAATGCAATCATCCAGGTAAGCCTTCTGAAAGGGAGACCAACTTAAGTCTGCCTTTGTGGCTTCATCTGGGATTGTTTTCATAATGTCAGGATCTGGGGACTGTTCTATTTTTTCTCCGTAAAAGCTTTCTATGGTGAGAGCTCTCTTCTGCTTCTTGCTCATGATTTAAAGTTGGGATATTGGTCAAAAGCCGAGAAAACTGCAACAATTTATATTTGCCCTGGGGCAGTTTGCCGAGTTGACTTCCGGTCTGAGGCTGGTCGGGCTAGATTCGCACCAGGACCACGTTTTCAGCTGGTCTCGATCCACCCCCTTCCAAAGGCAGATCTGCCAAAGCACCTGCCCGCAAGCAGAGCAAAGTGGCCCAGGCGTCTCCCAGGGGCTCCCTGGGTGCCCAAAATCCGCCCCTCTATCGCAGCCCTGACTTCCGCCCCAGCTGGAGTCCGATCGCGACCAGAGGCCGATTTCCCCTGAGGCTAACCTTCTCAGGAGTTCTTTCAAGGTAGATCTTTTATAGAAGTGCGTTGTAGTCCAAATGTTTGGCGAGGACCTCACTCAGAAACCAGTTTTAAGGCTTACTTACTCTGGGTTTGAGGGAATGTCGGAGGGAGTTCACAGAGAAAGCTGTCCGCAGTTCGCCATCTTGGCTCCGCCCCCTCGCCATCTTGGCTCCGCCCCCGAGACCTTGGACTTTTTAAGCTAAGATCTTCAACAGTTCTTGTTTAGTGAGGATGCACCCATTCAGTGATTAAGGCTAGATAGCAATTAAGGCAAAGAATCTCTTCTTTCACCTAACCCCCCCAAAAATTAATAAATCTAAATAAATTAATAAATAAACTTAGGAAGAGGAGACTCTCAGGGTTTCTGGCCAAAGCAGAAATGATTGCTATTTAAATTCAATCTGAGTCAATCAGGACACAAACAATGACGAAATGAGCCTTGGCCTGAGATCTGTTGGAGGCCAGTGAGAATCTGATTGGTTTTGATTTAAGGCATGATACCTTTACCTGTTTCTAAACAGAATAATAGTACTGGTGAACTATTGGTTATGTCAAAAGGGCAGATTGACCAGGGAAATGCTACAGGTTTTGCTCAGCCAACCCAATATGAATCCATGGTCAAAATCTTTTTTGTTCAGTCAAGTCTGTCTCTGTGACCCCACTTGGGGTTTTCTTGGAAAAGATACTGGGGTAGTTTACATTTTTTTCTCTAGCTCATTTTGCAGATTAGGAAACTGAGGCAAACAAGCTTATATTACTTGCCCAGGGACACAAGAAGCAAGGGTCTGAGGCCACAATTGAATTTCCTAGACTCCAATGTTCTATGCACTGTATCACTTAGCTGTTCAAGAGAACACCTAGTCTCTTTAAATAAGAAAAAAATCCACATCTAGAAAAATGGCAAGTCAAAGCACTGAAAGAACTTGCAGATGTGGTCAAAGCATTGTTACTAGTAATCTCTGAGAAATCACAGGGACAGAAGAAATCTTCAAGACTAGAAATGGTTGTGTCCTCCATTTAAAAAAATGGGGGGAGAATATATTCAAAAATATTGGCAATAAATATAATATTCATAAGCAGAAGTTTTGCTTATACTTAGAGGGAAAAAAGAGGTGATCACTAAGATTTAGAATAGATTCACTTACAATAAGTTAGAATAAACTAATTTCCTGTTCTGATAATAATTAAAATGGTATTTTTATAAAAGTGCTATAGATGTGATATATTGATTTTAACAAGATATTTGACTAAATCTTTCATGTTATCTTTGTAATTAATATGGAGAAACATAGGCTGGAAAGTAGTATAGTTAGATGGATTTGTATGGGGAAGAGAGGAATAAGTATTTATCTAATGCCTTCTACATGCCAGGCACTGAATAAAGCTCTTTACAAATTTATTTCATATGACCCTCACAATAACCTTACATGGTAAGTGATTTTATTATCTGAAGCAGACTAGGGTTAATTGATTTGCCCAGAATCACACTGTTAGTAAGTGAAGCTGAATTTGAATTCAGGTACTCCTGATTCTGAGTACAGACTCTATTCAAAGATTAACCAAATGATATTGGTTAATAAATTGATGTGAGCCTGGAAGGTGCTTTCTTTCTTATGGTATACTAAAAAAAACTGTACACTGAGTCCTGTCATATTCAAATATTTTATTGATGATTCAGAGGAAAATATATCTTTATCATATTTAAATATATCATGAAGCTAGATGGGTAAGCTAGCTCAATGAATTACAGATTTGGAATTCAAATTTATCTTGACTGATTGGAATGATAGATCAAAATCATTTTTGTATAGTTCCTCATTCAGATTTTTGAAAATAAATTATCTGGGAATAGGGCAAGGGTATCCTGTTTTGACAACAGTCCATGTGAGAAATACTGACAAGGTTTAATTTATTTGGTTTTCCACATTAGCCAACAATCTTACACAGTTGCTAAAAACAAATAATTCAATCTTAGACTGCATTCATAGGAAGGACTGTGGTTTTCATTGATCAGACCACATCTAGAGTACTTTATCTAGATCTGAATACCACAATTTGAGATGGACTTTTATAAATTAAATGGGGCAGCTAATTGGAGCAGTGGATAGAGTACCGAGCATTCTGTCAGAAAAACTCAATTGGGTCTTCAAACCCTTACTAACTGGGTGACCCTAGGTAAGTCACTTAACCCTGTTTGCCTCAGTTTCCTCATCTGTAAAATGAGCTGGAGAAGGAAATGGCAAGAAAATCCCAAATGGTGTCAAGAAGAATCATAGATGGCTGATGAACAATTGAACAATACTGACAAATCAAAAGATGGTGAGAGGTAATGATGTAATATCACACAAAGAATCATTAAGGGACCTGGGTATTTCTAGTCTGAAAAGGAATAGACTTGGGTGAGACATGATAGCTGTCTTCAAATATTTGAAGAGATATGGGTCATAAAGAAAAGGGACTGGAGACATTCTTTATTGTGCCAGAGGGCAGAATTTAGACCAGTGGGTGGGCTCCAGAGACAGATCATGGAACAGTGTTCAGATTTTTTTAGCATTTGGAGCTGACCTAGGATTGAATGAGCTGCCTCTTTAAGTAGTGAGTTTCCTATATCTGAAAGTATTTATTTAAGCAGAGGTTGAATGAACTTAAGAGATATTGTGAAGGATACATTAGAAAATGGATTGGGCTAGATAGTATCTAAGAAAGGTCTCTTCTGTTTCCAAAAGTATCTAGTTCTGTGGTTTCTTTTCATTTATTCCCCCATCTTACTCCTTTCCTTGACTGGGGCATTATAAGACTTCTAATGCACAAAAGCCTGTTTATTAAAGCTTAATGTCTTTGAGATGCATACTATAAAGAAGGATCTGGGCTACTAATGGAGCCTGAAAACACCCTTTAAGAGGAAGACCATTCAAAATTCTAAATGCACCAGAAAGGATAATAAGGCATCAGAGCTCCTCATAGCCACAGACCCAGCCAAACACTACACCATCTCCACCCCCTCACCCTAATTGCCATGGCAACCACGGGGCTGACTCTCTTTGGTAAGACCAGAGATAGTCAGCCCAAGAGGGGAAAGGCAGGGTTTTCCCCACAGTTTTTCTGGAAGTGGATCCTTGGGGAGGGAGAAGATAAAAGCAGAGTCTTATCTTAGACTTCAGCAACCAAGTCCCACAGGCTCACATGAGCCCCAGCCTATCATCCCTCAGCTTGACCTGAAAGCCTCTCCTCACTGGGAGAATTTCATTGTTTTGGGAAATGCTATTGCTTAGCAACCCAACGTCTCACCCCTTCTCATCCCTCCTTGGATCCAGAGAAACAGACACTGTATTAAGAACTCCAGTGTTTGGCTCTGAGACAACATGTGCATGCCATAATAATGATGCTTTCTATTTATGTAAAGCTGGTCTTCCAGAGAGCCTTACCAATATTAAGATATTAAATTCTCACATCTGTCCTCCTAGCTCCCTCAGAAACCCAGCTAGAGTAAGCATTGCCCATTTGGATAGGTTAAGAAACTCAAGTGTCTAGAGTTAAATGGAACCTGGGATGGGAAAGCCAAAGAACAGAGAGGAAACACAAAGATAGGTCTCCACTGATACCAAGTGGTATAGTTTGATTCCAGGTCTTCTGGTGCCAAATCCAGAAATCATTTCATGGTGAAATTATTTTTCACTCTACATAATTTTTATTTTTTAGGTTTTAGGTTAATATTCCCACCCGCTGCTCAGTTTCTTGTTCAATCAAATGACTTTCAATCATGTCCAATCCCTTTCTGAGTTTTCTTGGCAGAGATACTGGAGTGGTTTGATATTTCCTTCTTTGGTTCACAATCTGGCTTACAGTTGAGGAACCGAGGCAAACAGAGTGAAGTGACTTGCTTAGGGTAGCACAGCTAGTAAGTGTCTGAAGTCAGATTTGAACTCATGAAAATGAGTCTTCCTGACTCCAGTGCTCTATGGTGCCACCGAGCTGCTCACATGCTTTTTACTTCATAGAAAATCATGTCTCAGTGAGCACCTGAAATCTCATCACCATACTGATTGACTCAGTTTTTCATACTCACCACCTTTTTACCTCAATTTGTTGTCTCTTCTGACCAAAGGACTGGGAAGCTGAATCAATAAACTCCACCCAATCTTTTAAAGGGCTCAGATCTTTCCAAGTAACTCTATTTTCCATAAGTAACTTTACTTGGTTTCTGCTACACAGAATAGCATGCTCCCAGTTGCTTGCCCTATTCCATTCTTCACCCCTGATTTTCAGATTTGTTTTGTGTGTTATCTTCTCTCATTAGGTTTTAAACTCTTTGGGGGCAGAGACTGCTTTTTTAAAAAAATATATTTCTTATTTGTATCTACAGTGCTCAGCACAGTATTAGCACACTTTTTTGATGTACTGATTATTTTTCTCTCCTTTTTTTTCCATTTTAAGAAGATTATTCTTATAAAGTTTGACTCTGTGAAAGAGTGTAAAGAAACAGATTCAGGGGGGAAACTGAAGTGATATTTATCTTACAATATTATTTAGCTTACAAAAATCTCATTTATAGAATTTTCAAGAATACATCTCATGCATAGAAGCTGGTTTTGTTTTGTTGCTAACTCATTATGTGAATGAACTTGGATTTCACTTTATTTCCCTAGGTTTCATTTGTAAAATGAAAGGATAAAAACAGTCTCTATGGTTTGTTCCAACTGTAAAGCTTTTTTTAAGATCCCATGAGACTTTTACTAATTATATTATATATACCTGAACGTTAAGTTGATTCTATAAATCAAGGTTCTCAGTGTGGGAAAACATATCTGGTCCAATGTCCCTTGGGCACTGATGCCCTTTGAGCAAAGAAAGTTTGCTTTTCTTTATGAAGAAAAAAGTCCATGTTTCTCATCCATGACACGTAATCTCTCATATCTGTGGCTTTCTCTACATCTGAAATGCTTTGCTTCCACATACCCCCACCCTCAGCATTCATTACCTGAAGCCTTTCCTGACCCCAACAGGTGCTGGTCCCTTCCAAATCACCTAGCATTAGGAGCAACTAGTTGGTCCAGTGGATAGAGTCCTGGAGTCAGGTAGAACTGAGTTTAAATATGGCCCCAAACACTTACTTGCTGCGTGATCCTGGGCAATACCTCCAAAAACAAAACAAAAAAATTACCTAAGTAGAGCCAAGCCAGTGGTTATAAGCATGCTGAGGCAGCCAGATAGAGTGGAGAAAGGGTTGCTCTCAAAACAAAAATCTGGGTTCAGGCCCTGCCTCTGATTCTGTGCTCCCCAGGCAAGCCACTTAAATTATCAAGGCTCTTTGTAACTCACTAAGACTCAAAGTTGCTGCTGACCTTCATTTGTGGAAGAAGTCCCCTCATCTGAAAGTTCCCTTTAGCAAAAAAATCATAGCTATAGTCCTTATCTTATATTCTCTATGTATTTTTATATATGCTTAGTCTCCCAACAGATTACAAACTCCTTGAGATCAGAAATTGTTTCATTTTGTCTTTGTATCTATAGCCTGGCACAATATTTAATTGATTGATTAATTGCTGTTAAAAGAGGATTTTTTTCTTTTTTAATCCAGCTCTCCCCACTCTAGAAACAGGTGGAGATCAGGCAATAGCAGCTGTCACCAGAAACTTAAAAACCTAGATATAGAGGCCAGAGAAATTAGAAAGGGAGATAGAGCGAGGACAATCTGTCAGTTTGTATGGCCCACTGGGAGTCAAAGTGATGAGTTTGTCAGTGACAACAATGATATTCTAGAAAAACTACATGCTACTTAGGAAGAAGCAAAAGAAGCAACCAGACAGCCACCAATGGCACAAGGCATGTCCTTCTCTTCAGCCTATACCAGTTTTGACTGCAAGCAGCCTCTCTATCTGACCATAGCTTCCTCTCACGGGAAAACTTTCCTGATGAAGAGTAAACAAAAATCTCCTCAAACTAGAAATCATTTGATCATCCTTTTGATGACTGGTCCACATGCACTTTGTCCTATTGAATTGTTTTAAAAGAACTAAGTTTTAAGGTAGAATGCATCTTTTGAGCAGAAAAAAAACATGAGTTGGGTGAAGGATGCTGGTATATATTAATCCAGCAGTCCTGACAAGGTACTCTTGTCATGGAAAAGTGGACCCACTGAAAAGCTGATCCTAGCACAGTAAAACAAAGATGAGAACTGAGTTACTGGGGGTCAACTTTTCAATGACAGGACTGCTGTGTCAGCACTTCAACTTCAGTGACACAAATTCTCAGAGACACAATCTACAAATCTGATGCTAAATTAGGGAGATGAGCCTAGAATGCAAATTGGAGGTTGGGCTGAGGAGCACCTTTAATCACTTACTTTCACCCATCAGATTTTTACAATGAGCCCAGTACCTATATGGATACCACCTAGTTTCAATTCAATTCAATATTTATATAATGTCTTCCAAATGTCAGGTACTATACTTGACACTGAGAATTCAAACATAAAAATGAAAAAGTTCCTACATTCTACGAGTTTATATTCCACTGAGGAGTTCCAATATATATGCAGATAAAACCGGACCTGCATTCTAATCTCACTTCTGCTAAATGTTACTTGTGTCAATCTGGTAAAGTAACTTAAATTCTCTGGATCTCAGCTTCTACATCCTCAAAATGAAGGATATTGGATGAGAGAACCTAGAAAGTATGTTTCATTTCTAAATTTATGATCCTACAAGACTTCCATAAATAACTTCTCTACTGCATGACAGATAACTATCTCCCACCTCCTATAGAACCTCTCCATATGAATTTCTCATTGAATATATATATACACACACATATATATATATGTATGTTTATGTATATGTTTATATCTAGATAGATATAGAAACATATCTTTATATGTAGCATTTGGGGATGTTCTCTCAATTTATACTCACCCTAGGGAATTAGAATCCAAGAGTTTGGCTATTATAAGTTTCTAGAGATAACTTAGGAGTGACTATTTCTACTACTGCAGTTCAGGGACCATATAAATGTGCTTACCATTAGCAGTAGAGTAATAGATACAATTATATCTTAGCAAAGACTTTTATTGAGATGGAATAGTAAAAAAGTAGTTACCAAACATTTCACTTCTCAACAGGGGACATACTCTCCCACAAATACACATAGGATCCATGGGAAGAATAGGAACAATCTTATGGTGTAACAATGGTGATGAATTTGTTTAGGATACAAATAATGGCAAAAAGCAACTCACAATACTGGGGGTCCTAGTAATCCTTTTTATCTTAAATTATATTGCAAATCCTTCTGGACATAGCATTTCTGCTGAGAAGGTGTTCAACTGGGTTCCCAAGGTCTGCTCCTCTCCATAACTGACTCTTTTCTCTGCTGCCAAAAGTCCTGTTTCTGTATTTGCTGCCTGCAGTCTATTTATGCTCCTTATTCTCTCTTATCCATTCAGTAGCTCCCCTTCAAAGCTATATAACTAATAGAGGGGTGAAGGAGAAAGATTTCTTCAACCCTTAGCTCCTAGAGAAATGCTCTAACAAGTAGCGCCTACCTGTCAATCTCCCCAAAATAAACTTCAGTTCCTAGGACTTAATTATTTAAAGTCTTGCAAAAGAGTGTCTAATTTTTCCTTCTCCACTAATTTTGCTTCCTTTAATTCCATTGGAGAAAGATGTTCACACATCATAGATTAGGTCTAGATACCTTTACAGTCAGTTTAATACTTCATTAACACCTTATGGTTGCATTTTGAGTGGGGGGGGGCAAGGGGAAGGTTAAAGAGGGAGGAAAAAGGGGAATGGTTGGTCAAAGATCAGCTCCTTTACATATTAAAAAGCCAAATTTATTCTCTTTATCAAAACCCCTACTCTTGAACAGGCCCTCCTTACTCCCAGCTCATGACATTACAGTAATATTCTACTTTCTCTCCACTACAAGCCATCCTTTATAGGGATATCAGAATAACCTTTTTAATGCATAAATCAACTTGTCTCTTCTCTGTTAAAGAATATTTGCTGGCTACCTAATGAAATTTCACTCCTTCCTAAGTAAAATGAAAACTTATTTGTCTTGAATTCAAGGTGCCTTATAACTGGCACCTCTTCCTACCTTTTTCATATTATATCCCTAAATAATTTCATTTCCTGCCCAGAAACGTATTCCAACTCTTTGCTCAGTATCAGGCCTGGAATATCCATCCTTCTGCACTTAGACTAAAAATAGCTAACAATAATAGCTAATATTGGTACTGCACTTCAAGGTTTGCTAAAGGCTTTATATATGCTATCTCATTCATTGTTCTAACAACCCTGTGAAGTTAGTGCTATTATTATTCCACTTTTGCAGGTGCAGAAACTTCTGAATTCCTACCTGTCCTGGAAAGCCTAAGTCATAGGAGTTAGAGCAATTTTTAAGATAAAAAAATTGACTCTCAGAGAGATTGGGTGACCTTTGTGTGAGGGACAGAATTTGAACTCAGGTCTTTCTGATCATATGCTATTCCAATCTGTGCCACTAGATAGCATTTCAGTGAATAGAGTGCTGGATCTGATGTCAGGAAGACTTGAGTTCAGATATAGCCTCAGATATTGCTAGCTGTGTGACTGGGCAAATCACTTATTTTCTGTTTATTTCAGTTACTTCATCTGTAAAATGGGGATAATAACAACATCTACCTCCAAGAGTAATTATGAGGATCTAATGAGATTTTTGGTAAAGTACTTAGCATAATGTCTGGCATAGTAGATTCATAATAATTGCTTATTTTCTTCCACTTAAATTCAATTGTTAGCTCTTCCATAAAATCATCCATGACACTAATATAAATGTGTCTAGCCTTTTCCCCTACATAGCATTCATAACATCAATTGAATAGTTAATTGTTTATGTTTCTTATCTCTTTAGTAAATTGTAAATTCCAACAGCACAAGACTCTATTTTAGCTAAACTTTGCATCTCTCCCACTGTAATTAAAATTCTTCATGAATTAACAATATATTACTGGTAGATATATACATACATACATGCATACATAAATGTAGATACATAAATAGGTAAAAGATGTTTATATATGTGTGTATCCATATCTATACATACATGCAAGTATAGATGTGTTCATGGTTTATGCATATATGTACACATATATGTATTGTGAGGGTTCAGGTTTATAAAGCATATACACACAAACATATATATATATATATTACTTACTTCTCAAAATAACCCTGAGAAGTAACTGCTATTTTTATCCCAATATTACAGATGAAAAAATTAGTAGATTATAAAGCTTTTCCAGGGTTATACAGAAATGTCTGGGGCAAGATTTGAACCCAGGTCCAAATGAACATCTGCTTATCTCTCTATCAATATCTATCTACCTCCATAAATAACTTTATAGGTAAATAGATTCCCCCCATAGAAGTAGATAAAGTAATAGATGGATGGGTGAGTAGATAAATGGATAGATGGATAGGTACATAGATGGAATGGAAGGATGGAAGGATGGATGGATGGATGGATAGATAGAGAGAGATAAGAGAGAGAGATAGATGGGTAAGTAGGCAGATAGATAGATATGACCAGCACTCTTGCTTCAAAGCAAGAACTCTATCCACTAGCCAGACTGACTGAATTTAATTCTGAATTTTGTAGCTGTTTTTTCACCTTTTTACCAGGAAAGTAAATTGTGAAATGTCATTTTCTAAAGGGAAGAAGTCCTTTCTGTACAAGAGAAAATCACAGATAAGACTGAAATCATTTATGACATATTTGACTTCAGAGTGCAGTCAGAGACACACATTCAGACTCTACAGAAATTCCCTCCCAGTCTGGGACCAGTACCAAAGCTCTCCCAATTTGGCCCTATTCCTTCTAGCCTCCAAATTAAACCTGGAATCTGCTTTGGAGCCCCTTTACAATTCTTTCAATCCATACCTGGGGTTCCTTTAGCCAAAATAAACAAATGTGTCTGTTCCCGTCTGTTGATTCACATCATTGCCATGCAAAACCCTTAGGAACTATGAAACAGAGACAGAGCTGGAAGGGAGGGAGCTCTCCGGCTTCTGTCTCTCCCCCTCCTGAGGCTCTGTTGTTCCCACTGCAGTAGCTCACCCAGGGTGTCTCCTGCTGCTGCCAGGCCTCTTAGTTACCCCTACAGGCTCTTTTCTGATTTGTTAATATCAGGGTCTATCTGCCCTTTAAAGTGACAATTATCTTAAGTGATAAAAATCAATGTACTAAAGAATCTACAGGCAAAAGCTGTAGGAACCTTCCCTTCAGTGCATAGGCTACACATGTGGAATAAGGGTCTACTAGAAACAATCAGACAATCAGTAAGAATCAACAGTAGAGGCAGCTAGATGTCACAGTGAGTAGAGTGCTAATCTTTGAGTGAGAAAGACTTGAGTTCAAATCTTGACTAAACCAATAAAAATATATTTAGCAGTTATTTCCATTTTTTCTACCTCTTTGTGAGCCCATTTGGCATTTTCTTGCAGAGATACTGGAGTGGTTTGTCACTTCCTTCTCTAGAATGAGGAAGTTTCCTCTAAAGATGAGGAAACTGAGCTCAGGGTAAAGTGACCCGCTCAGGGTCACATAGCCTGTAAATATTAGAGGTCAGATTGGAACTCAGGAAGATGAGTCTTCCTGATTCTTGGTCTGACGCTGTCTACTATACCACCTGCCTGATTAGATTATTATACATGATTATACATACACACACATATGTATATATGTATTTGTATGTACATACATGCATATATATATGTAAAACAAAAGGTATGTATCTCTAGTTTTGACTGTTAATTGAAATTTAAGTTTTCCTATAACTATTTAAAATATCACTCTGACAAGGGGTCCAAAGGCTTCGCCAGACTGATAGTTTCAATTCTAAATTTTTACTGACAGGAAAAGTGAATTTCCTATTGAGAAACTGAGTTCTTGAGTTATCTAACAAGACAGCACCGGTATTAGGAACATAATTCTTCATTCAAGTCTCAGACAAAATCCTACCTTCTACAGGAAGCATTTCCTGATCCCACTTAATTCAAGAGCTTTCCCTTGCTGGTTCTCTCCAATTTATTTTGCACAAATCTGGTTGGTACATAGTTATTTGCATATTGGCTCCCTCATTGGACAGTGAGCTCCTTGAGAACAGGAACTACCTTTGCCTTTTTCTGTATCTTCAGTGGTTAGCACGATGTCAGGCACATGTTAATTGATTGGCAGATGATAAAGCACCAAATTGTGCAGTTCCAACAATTAGAGAATGAGACAAAACATACTAATTGCAAAAGTCCAGATTAATGCATAGTTCTTGTCAGTAGAGAATGCTTGGAGGTGGGTGCTGGGGAGGTGTGACTTTTCCTCCTGTTGAGTCAATAAGCATTTATTAAGTGTTTACAATGTGCCACACACTGCGCTAAACCCTGGAAATGGAAAGAAAGAGGGAAAATCCTTACCTTTAAGAGATTTTTCGAAGATGTGGGCATGAACACAACATGCAAACAAGAGTTGTATAAGATGAATTAGAAAAAAATCAATAGAGGGAAATGACAATATTATGAAGGACTGGGAAAGGAAGCCAGAGAGCATAGAGATGAGGAAGGAGAGTATTTCAAGCTCATGAAAATGCACAGAATCTAAAGAGGAAGTCTCGTCCAAAAAAGAGCAAAGAGGCCAGAGTCATTAATG
>JAJPUD010000744.1:424482-444210 GCA_023553655.1 Myrmecobius fasciatus | reverse complement strand
AAGGGAAGGGAAGGGAAGGGAAGGGAAGGGAAGGGAAGGGAAGGGAACAAAGGAAGAAAGAAAGAAAGAGAAGGAGGGAGGGACCAAGAAAGGGAAGAAATGGAATGAGAAGTAGAATGGGAACTTACATTAATACAAAAATCTGTCTCTCTAAAAGGTGCACCTAAACTCTGAGATACCACTACACACCTGTCAGATTGGCGAAGATAACAGGAAAAGATAATGATGAATGTTGGAGGGGTTGTGGGAAAACTGGGACACTGATACATTGTTGGTGGAACTGTGAACGGATCCAACCATTTTGGAGAGCAATTTCGAACTACACTCAAAAAGTTATCAAACTGTGCACACCCTTTGACCCAGAAGTGTTTCTATTAGGCCAATATCCCAAAGAGATCTTAAAGGAAAGAAAGGGCCCCACATGTGCAAGAATGTTTGTGGCAGCCCTTTTTGTAGTGGCTAGAAACTGGAAGCTGAATGGATGCCCATCAATTGGAGAGTGGCTGAACAAATTATTATATATGAATGTTACAGGATATTATTTTTCTGAAAGAAACGACCAATAAGATGATTTCAAAGAGGTCTAGAGAGACTTCCATGAACTGATGCTGAGTGAAATCAGCAGAGCCAGGAGATCATTATACATGCCAACAACAAGACTATATGATGATCAAACAATGAGATGTTTCAAACTAGTTCCAATTGTTCAGTGATGAAGAAAGCCATATATACCATATATACCCAGGGAGAGGGATCTGAATGTGAGCATTTTCATGCTCTCTATTGATGTTTGCTTGCATTTTCCTTCTCAGGTTTTTTTTTCTTGTAGATCCGATTTTTCTTGTACAGCAAGATAATTGTAAATATATATATATATATATATACAAATATTTGATTTGTCATGTATTTTAACATAATTAACATGTAGTAGACTACCTGCCATCTAGGGGAGGGGTGGGAGGAAGGAGGAAAAAAATTGTAATAGAAGGCTTTGCAAGGGTCAATGTTGAAAAATTACCCATGCATATGTTTTGCAAATAAAAAACTTTAATTAAAAAAAATAAAATGTCCACCTATTCCTCTTAGTCTCTGGGGAAAGGGGGAGAAGGAGGGACTTAATTCTTATTTCAGATGGCAGCCATTCAAATATTTAAAGACAGATCTCCTGTCTCTCCTAAATCTTCTCTCCCCCAGGTTAAACATTCTTACTTTTTGCAACCAATCCTAAGATGGCATGATCTTCTGGCTCTTAAATCCATCTTCCAAGCTGATGACATATGACTTTTCCTCATGAAATTATCATTGCAGGTGAGCAATATATACTACTTTCCATATATAACATTCCATCTCCCCTTAGTGATATTTATTTTCTTCTCTTTTCCTTAGCTTCCTTCAAGACTCCATTTAAGTTTAACCTTCTATGAGGGAACTTCACTGAATCCACTTTCCTAATCAGTTTTCTCCTCATTTTTAAAAATTTATTATTATACTAGCTTGTCCCCCCCAGGAGAATATAAACTGCCTGAGAGCAAGGATTGTTGTTTTTATTTTCCTTTTGTAACCCTATTGTCTAGTCCTATGCCTTGTCTGTGTTAGGTCCTCATTAATGCTTATCAAAATGGATTGACTGGCATAGTCAATAGTTCTTTCCCCAACATGGTCATCTTCCCAATCAGTCAATGTCCTCCCTAAAATGTGGTTCCCAGAGATGATCATAGTCCTCAAAACATGTACAATCACGACAAAATATAGTGAAATTATCAAATTCTACTTGGAAAAAATGGGTCTATAATATAGCTTAAGATTACATGAGCTTCAAATATATAAGAATTCAAGCCATTCTCCAATTAACAAATGGTCAAAAGATATGAACAGACAATTTTCAGACGAAGAAATTGAAACTATTTCCAGTCACATGAAAAGGTGCTCCAAGTCACTATTGATCAGAGAAATGCAAATTAAGACAACTCTGAGATACCACTACATACCTGTCAGATTGGCTAAAATGACAGGAAATGATAATGATAACTGTTGGAGGGGATGTGGGAAAACTGGGACACTGATACATTGTTGGTGGAACTGTGAACGGATCCAACCATTCTGGAGAGCAATTTGGAGCTATGCTCAAAAAGTTATCAAACAGTGCCTACCCTTTGACCCAGCAGTGTTTCTACTGGGTCTATATCCCAAAGAGATTTTAAAGGAGGGAAAGGGACCCACATGTGCAAAAATGTTTGTGGCAGCCCTTTTTGTAGTGGCAAGAAACTGGAAATTGAAAAGATGCCCATCAATTGGAGAATGGCTGAATAAATTATGGTATATGAATGTTATGGAATATTATTGTTCTGTAAGAAATGACCAACAGGAGGATTTCAGAGAGGACTGGAGAGACTTGCATGAACTGATGCTGAGTGAAATCAGCAGAACCAGGAGAACATTATACACAGCAACAAGACTATACGATGATCAATTTTGATGGACATGGTTCTCTTCAACAATGATGTGATTCAAACCAGTTGTTCTGCGATGAAGATAGTCATATACATCCAGAGAGAGGCCTGTGGGAACTGAGAGTGAACCACAACACAGCATTTTAACGCTTTCTGTGAATATTTCCAAGCATTTTGTTTTCATTCTTAGGTTGTTTTTTTTCTTCTTCTCTTTCTAGATCTGATGTTTCTTGTGCAGTAAGATAACTGTATAGATATGTATACATGTACTGTATTTCTCATATAATTTATCCTATCTAGCATGTATTACATTACCTGTCATCTAGGGGTGGGGGTGGGGAGAAGGAAAGGAAAAGCTTGGGGAAAAAAAAGGTTTTTTTTTGCAAAGGTCAATGTTGAAAGGTCACTCATGTTTTGTAAATAAAAAGCTTTATAAAAAAAAAAAAAAATTATAGGAGATTTTTGGGGATCCCAATAAATTAAAAAAAGTAAAAGGAAACCAAAAAAAACCCACAAAATCTTTTCAAAAAAAAATGTTTATATTGCCATACTATCTTATATGCATGAGTTGATTTTTAACCCAAATATAACACCTGGTTTTAGGCCAAGTCAATCAGCCAATAGCCAATGAGCATTTTTTTAATTGTTTACTATGTGTTAGACACTGTCTTAAGTGTTAGGAATACAAATACACGGAGGGAAAAACAAACAATTCCTACTTTCAGTGAGCTTATGTTCTAATTAGGGAGGACAACACATAAAGGAAGCTAAAGCTGGGTCAGGGGAAGGGGGGGAGAGGACACAAAGGTACTCAAGACAGGAACATGGTAAAGAAATTCTGGAGTGAAGCCTGGAGAGGAATGAAACAAAGACAACCTTCATATCTTCTGGAAGAAGGTCCTGAGAGGAGAATTCAACTAAAGGTAGAGACTATGTTTCAATTATGTGAATTCCAGGGCTAGAGTGAACTTATTTTAATTTTATGTTTTCATCTATTATTTTAGCCTCTCAATTTTTTAAAAAAAAATTTACTTCATTTCTAATGCAAACTATTCCTCCCAGCTTTGAGTCATTCTCAAATCTCAATGCTTTTTATCCACATTATTAGTAAAATAAATCAATAAAACCAGGCTAAGGTTTTTTTGGTTCTTTTAGTTAATTGTTCCTTTAGAGAGCTCCTTCCAAGCTGACATAGTTCTATTCATTAAACACTACTGTTTGGGTCTAGTCATTCAACCAGTTTTAAATCACACAACTAATAGGCCATAGCTTTCCATCTTATTTGCACATGGAACTGATCATCTGTCCTCTAAGTCATTTTCATCTTCATGACTTTCCTATTTAGCCCATGGCACTACCATCCTCCCTGTTCTCCAGGACTGAAATCTAGACATCACCTCTCTTTCTTCCCCTCTCTTACTCCCTATACACAATCAAATGTTAAGTTCTCTACTTTCTGTCTCTGTAATTTCTCTCCAATATATATATTTTTTCCTGTTTCCACTTGCCATTAGCCTATTTCTCTTAGTTCAAACACTCATTACCTCTAACCTGGATCATTCTAATAAATTTCTAACTAATATTTCTGTCTTCCATCTTGTCTCTCCTTCATCCCATCCTATGTACTACAAGATTAATTTTCTTAATGAACAACTCTGACCATAATATCCTCCTCCCTAAATATTTTAGTGTTTCCTTAGTAGGCAGCAATAAGGTAGGAAAAAAACCTTCCAATTTGGAGCTGAGATGCAGGTTCAAATACTGACTCTATCCCTTTCATGGATAGAGATAGGGACTAGTCCTGTGATTGCTCTGGTATAGGAAACTCCAAAGGATGGGGCTCTACCAGTGTAGTTTGGCTCCTTCTCGGCAACTTAAATTCTTGTCTTAATCTTAAAGAATTGTAAAAATACTGAGAGGTTAAATGACTTGTCCACTGTCACCCAGCCAGTATATCCCAGAAGGCAGAATGCAACCTAGCACTTTCTGATTTCAAAGTCAATTTTATATCTATCTATATATAGATATACCTGTATACCTATATATGATATATCTATCTGTATATGATATATATATATATACTATATATGCATATCAAATCTAATACTACACCACACTAAATCACTTAATTTCTCTGCATCGCTATCCTTCATCTTCTGTAAGATGAAGAGAATGTAGGTATCTTCTAGCTCTAAATTCTATGATTCCATTACATACTATATAAGCATTACTTGGCATTCTAGGCCCTTCATATGTTGGTTTCAGTTCCAATATATCTTTTGGGCTTGATCTCAAATTACTCCCTTTCATGGACCCTGCATTCTAACCAAATCAAATTGTTTATTATTTTTTAAATATGCCTCATTCTTTCCTGTCTTTCCTATTTTGCTCCCTATATGGAATATTATTTACTTTTTTCCTCTTCTTTCTTTCCATTTATGCCTACCTAATATTTATGCATATTTAAGGCCAAAGTGCCATCTCCTTTGTATCCTGCCCTAATGCCCTTAAACATAAGTAGTTTCTCCCATAGCATCTCTGACTTCTCTTTACACATATATTGCACTATAGGTAGGTAACAAAGTAGATTGACCTCTGGACTTGGAATCAGGAAGATAGGTTCAAATGCTGCCTCAGACATTTGTTTGCAGTATAGCCCTAAAAGTCATTTAACTCTTTCAGTCTCAGGTAAAATGATGGTAATTAATGATGATAATGCATAGCATCACATGTGCTTACTTAATGGGGACTGAGGGAAGGGATGAAGGAGAGAATCTAGAACGCAAAGTTTTAAAAATAAATGTAAAAAATGATGGTAATTATAATACTTCACAGGGTTCTTGTGAGGATTAAGTGAAATAATATACATAAAGCACTTTAGAAACCATAATGTGCTCTATAAATGTTATGATGATTATGATTATTATCATTGGGTCTTACTTCTGCTTCAGACTAAGCAAAATCTAAATTCTAAAGGGTAAACCCTTCAGTGGAGCACAAAATAAACTCATAGTCACCAACTCCTATTTGATGGTCTTTCCTTTTCTTTATAATACTTCTTTGACTTTCCTCTTATTTGTTAAGACTTTGAGAGTCAGTCTAGTCCATTCGAAAATAGAACAGGTGTTCAGCACCCAGAAGATTAAAAACCCTTGATCACTCAATTCTCTCCCTATGCAAAGGTCATTTAGAAAGGGAAAAGGTGACCAATTATTTCCGCCCTCTTGGAAGTCATCTTTCATGACAGGCTGACATTGAGAAATCAATCCACCAACAAATTTCAATGTATAAGGGCAGCATTTGGTATTCAAAATTTTTACAGCCATCATCTTGAAGCTGGGTTATAATTCATTACTTAATGTGGAGTCTTAAATCAAGCACAGGATAAAAATACCAGTTAAATTGGCCCTGAGTAAGTTCTAAACACATTGCCAACAGGAGATTCAAACAGTCAAAACATTTTTATCCTTTTTTACCAAATAAAGCCTACATGATTCCAAATAATGGTTACCCTGTAAACTGCTCCACTGGGTACTTAGATTCTATTGCTTGGTCATCTAACTTTTGATTCATGATGACATCTATTAATTCATTCATTGATACCTTTGGAAAAAATATTTGTTGGCCGTACACTATGCCCAAAATGCTCAGGAAGCAACAAGAAGAGAAGATATAGAGAAAGAGGAGGAGAAAGGGGAAAAGGAGGAAAAGGGAAAGAAGAAAAAAAAGTAAGAGAGGAGGAAAAGGAGGTATTCATGCATCTATAAAGCTTTTTAAGGTTTACAATGTGCTTTAAGTATATCATTTGATCTTCACAACAATCCTGCAAAGTGTTTTCATTATCTTTATTTTACAGATGAGGAAATTGAAATGAAAGTGGCCAAATGACTTGCTAAGGGTCATACAGCTAGCAAGTATCTGAGTTAAAATTCAAATTCAATTCTTCCTAACTCTAAATCAAGTGCTCTGGCTATTACATCACTTTTCCTCACTAGAAAGTAAAATACATTAGAAAATAGCAGAAGGGAGGATGAGGCTTCTCCCCTATGGGGTCTTTAATGTTCAGATATGCATCCATCTTGGTGAACTGGTTGAGATTCTCCTGCTGGGAGACAAGGAGAGTGAATCTCACCAAAGGAACACAAACAAATGTCCATATCATTTAGAAGGCTTCCTCTTTCCAAATTTACCTTTGACACTAGTGATCCCTGATGGGAATACAGAGAGAACAGCAAATCAAAGCTTTCTCTCCCCAGAGTAAAGGGACAATAACCTTTATCCCAGTCTTCTCCCACACCCACCCACTCCTGAATCCACAGTGAGATGTCACCAACCTTTCTTCTGAGGTGATGGTGTCACATACACACACACATCCTGTTGCCCTGGCATGTGGTACATGAATCATTCACAAAGCTCCCATATTAATTATTCATCCAAACCAAAGACCAAACACTTTGCTAATTGTCCAAGGGGGAAAAAAGAAGAGAAAGAGAAGAAAAAAGAAGAGGTTCCATGCAGGCAAATGGCAACATTAGTGCTTTAATGATTTCAGAATGAGATAAAGAGAACGAAAATAATAATTTTAACATATATTAAGAGGATTTTTATATTTATTGGGGGTCTACATAATGCAAAGAGGACTGTCTGCTTTCATCAGGGGTCTCTTCTAAAAATGCTTGTGAGATTTTATTCAAGCATTTCCCCTAATTGTCCCTTTTCCCCACTTTCCCTCCTCAATTCTCATGCTTTTGCTAGGATGAAAATTTGGCCAAATCCTGGGATTCCATGACTGACCTATAGAGTGGAAGTCAAAAAAGCTTCAAAAGAAGAAGCTCAGGTTAAATCTGAACTAACCAAGAGAGGTATAGTTTAACTGGATTGATGAGAAGCTTATATATAGTCTGATGTTTCCTGCCCCACTCCTTTCTCCTCTCCATAGGAAAATGCTGTTCAGAACATTGTTTCACATTCATTCTTCCAAATAGCATCTATTCAATATCTCCTATTTACCTGGCTTCACCCTAGGGAGTCATGGAGGGAAAAAAGAGATAAAAAGGCATAGTCCCTTCATCTGAGATTACAATTAAATCAAGATTATACAAGAGACACCGTTGTGTAGTTGAAAAAGATGAGCATAGAAGTAGGAATCCTGGATTCTAGTTTTAAATAATACCTTTTTAACCCTTGGTAATCTCAGTTTTTTTCATCTGAAAAATGGGAAAAATAATATGCTTACTCCCTATCTTACAAGGTCTCTGTAAAAAAAAAAGGTTTTGTTAGAAATTGAGTAGCTGCCTATCATTTGGAGAATGGCTGAATAAGTTATGATATATGAATGTTATAGAATATTATTGTTCTAAAAGAAGCTATCAGCAGGATGATTTCAGAGAAGTCTGGAGAGACTTATATGAACTGATGTTAAGTGAAATGAGCAGAATCAGGAGATCATTATACATGGCAACAGCAAGATTATATGATGATCAATTCTGATGGTCATGGCTCTTCTCAACAATGAGATGATTCAGATCAGTTCCAATTATCTTATGATAATGAGAGCCATCTACACCCAGAGAGAGAACTGTGGGAACTGAGTGTGTATCACAACATAGCATTTTCACTTATTTTGTTGTTGTTTTCTTGAACTTTATTTTTTTTCATTTTTGATCTGATTTTTCTTGTGCAGCAAGATAATTGTATAAATATGTATGCCTATATGGATTTACAAAAAAAAATGTTTTGTGAACCTTAAGGTACTACATATATATGTATATATGTTAGTATTATTATAATAAGGTATTTAGTCTAAATAATCATAAAGACAGGAAATACAGTAGTCTGGAAGAGATGAAGAATAAGTTTTGAGCTGCATCTTAGTGGAAGTAACAGGATTGATGGAGAAAAGTTGGGAGCACATTCAAGGCAAGGAGAATGACAAGGGCAAATGGAGGCAAATAGCATGATTTTTTAGGAGAAGTAGAAAAGATATTGTTCTTACTAAAAATACTTGTTGGGAGGAATAGGACTCAAGGTTGAATAGATATTGGTAGTTGATATAAGACCTTGAATATAACATGAAAGAGTTTAGTTTGTATCAATTAAGCAAAAGTAATATGTTGTCAGTCCTTGAGCAGAAAAGGGACAAGTAGAAATGATGTCCGAGAAAAACTATACTATGACTTTAAAAAAAAATTATATTTAGGATGAACTGAAACAATGAGTAACTGGAAGGGGAGGCCACCCAAGATAATAATACTACAAAAATAATGATGATAATGATGATAAATAGCTTACTATATAGTGATTATTATGTTCCAATAATAGTAATTTTTAACTTGGGATCCCTAAGGCTATTCTTTAAAATAATCAGATAAACTGTATTTATGAATATAATTAGCTTCCTTTGTAATCTATGTATTTGACCTTTTGCATTTAAAACCATTATTTTGAGAATTTCAACAAGGGTGATTGTGGTAAGGAGGACATTCTAGTGAGAAGGAAAGACCTAAGCAAAAGCAGAGAATAAAAGTAGGAGAGAAGATTGAAAATCCAAAAGGTAATGGGTGGAGATAGGAGAGGTTGGCATCCCTTTTAAGGTTCAGTTTTGAGAATTCATTCAAAATATAGGCAATGCCAACCAGGACTAATAATTAAGAGAAATGGACTCCCAAAAATGCCTGGGACTATTCTCTTGGCAAGGAAAAGAACCCACTGGTCAGTGTCTGAGGATAGAAGGAGAGTGAAAAGAATGGAGGACACTGAGGCTGTTCAAGTAGAAAGGACAGATCTAGTTCTGCAGCAATTTATACAAATGAAATGTACTCTCCAAAATAAGGAAAAGACTTTTAAAGCCTCTTAATAAATGACTGATAAAGAGAGAAAGCTAATAAAGGAGTACAATGATGACATGACACTCTTGGTATCCAAGAGTTCCCCATAAAATAAGCTATGTATAGATAGGTATGGATGCAAAAGGATATGTGTTATGACTCCCAGTGCACCATCATTCAGTAATAGCCAGGACCAGGATCCACAAAACAGTTACACACATGCATGGATCAGAAGCCAAAAGACCTGCTCCCACCCCCCAAGAACTGTAAGATTTTTCTTCTCCCTTCTCATTTCTGCTGCCCCTCCAATCCAGCAGCTCCTGAGAACTGCATCAAATTTTAATGGACTCATTTCTCTTCAGCTCCACAGCTGAATATAGATGGCTACATAAAGCACCTTGATGATTGTACCAAGAAGGGAGAGGATGAGAAGGGAAGCCAAGAGAAGGTGGGGGTAGAAAAAAGGCTTTAGATGCTAAGAAAAGAATATGTGGAAGACATTAATATTCCAAATTTTTCCCAGTGAAGTCTTCCTACTTCTCAGGGGAACACTACCAAGGCAACATCCCAAAGATATTATAAGTTAGCCTGGTCTGAGTAGTCAGTTTTATCAATTGACAAATTGACAAATTCACCAAGTGCCTACTGTGACATGTCTAGCAGTCATACTGTAGAAAGAAGTGGAGGTAAGCATAGGAGACAATTACTACAAAAGCAGAGAGCTTTGAGGTAGAGTTTTAAGTCTGACAGTTAAAGACACTGCTAATTTGAATGGATCACAGAGTGCTTGAGAAGAGATGAAGATAGAACTCCTTCCCAGTGGAAAAAAAAGGGGGAAAAGAGTTGCAAGATATTTTTCATATAATGCACAAAGCACAGAATTCTCAGAGATGGAAATCTCTGGCACATCATGGCACATCCATAGCCAAGCTAAGCTCTTTCCCTCATCCAGTTCATACCTGTAATGGATAAGAGCCACGTGGCCTTTATTGAAGACCTTCAGTGAAAAGAAACCAATTATTGCCTCTTGAGGCAACACATCCTACTTTTAGATATCTTTGATTGTTAGAAATTTTTTCCTCATGACAACTAGAAATTTATCTTGTAAATTTCACTCACTGCTCCTAATTTTACCTTTTGGGAGAATACAGTGGATTGATGTTTCAGTGGCTTTCAATTCTAATCCCAGCTCTCTGGCAGTCTGCTTTGCTACTACAGGAAATTCATAAGCTTTCTTCTCACTCTCATCAGCAAATTGTGAGTTAACAACTATAATTCATCTTACAGGAATGTTATGTCAGAGCTGATTAAAATTATTGTTGTTACTACTGCTATCACTACTACCAGTACTACTACTACTACCACCACTACCACTACTAGTAGTAGTAAACTATTACTATTACTTTACTTATTCCTCAAACTAACATTAGTACACACATATATGCTTAAATGTGGGTGTATGCTTCATTCTATACCCTAACTCCACCACCTCATTGCAATGGATAGTATATTTCTTCATCATTCTTCAGTGATCATGAATGGCATATGTATTGATCATAGTTTTGTCTTTCAACGTTTGTACACTGTTGTTGTGGTTGTTATCAATTATTCTCCTGGTCTAGAGCTCAATTTTTTAATTTTAAAAATTCCAGGTTTGGACTAGATCTCATGTAATGTCCTTGAAAACTCTGAGGTTTTGCTGTTTAATATCAGAAATAATAGTTCATATTTACAAAGAATTTTGGGGTGAACACTTTATAGACAATATCTCCTATCATCTTCATAACAATCTTGTGAGCAGGTAGTACAAATCATCAATGTGCCCATTTTACAAATAAGAAAACTGAAGTTCACTTAAATTATTTGCCTCTACCAAACTCAGGTCTTCAGCCTCCAAATAGTATTCCAATGGCCCATGTGGTAAACATGCATTTGGTGCCAACCCACTGTGGTTTTCCACAGTTCCCATCTAAACTATTGCCTCCCTTCTCTTCGCCTTTGCTTCTGTTATCTAAGCCTTGAAAAGCCTCTTGCCAAATAATGGGGAAGTTGAAAACTTTTAGCTCATTGGCCAGTAAATAAGTCCTGACTGATAATAACAAGGAGTGACACATTGTTGGGAGAGGATGGACAACTTGGAACAGACCAACACTGACATTTTTAAAATAGGTGTAACTGGTGAACTACCAAATTATTTTGTTTTGTATTAGAGAGGAACTCCCTACTCAAGCAAACAAAAAGAAAAGAAACTTTTTTTTTAATTTTCCATTTCTTCTGTCAAAGCTTATATAGGTGGCTCCTAGTCAGCTAGTAAAAATAGGGTTTGGCCAGAGCAAGTAATTAGAAATATAAACACATGGTGATTTGTTCATTTTTGTCCTTGTAAAATAGTTAAATACTTCATGCTTAGAGGAAATCACTCTTGAGTATAGGGGAGTTCTTTCTTTTTCCTTACCCATACCCCACTGACTATGTTATTGGATAAATTGAACCCCTAGGAGACAATTCATCAAGCTGGGAGTAGAGAGAAACATATCAAGGATAAACAAAAGCTTTCCCAAGAAATTGAGGAGCTCTATTTCTCCCACTTCCTGACTAGAAGCTGACAAGCCTCAAGGTTGATGTCCTGAAGAAAGCAACAGGTCTAATGTTCTTAAACAGTGACTGTCCTGACTCCCACCTGGCCATGGAGACTGTAAGCAAATGGCTGCCTTCTTGTGTTTATTTTTTCCCAAGCTTAGATGAATGAATGTTCTAAGGAGGACATGACCAATAAGAAGATCCAGGAGTACCATTAGATGTCTCACTGGTGATGGAAATCAGCAACAGAGTCCATTGGACTTGGTAGCAATAGCCATTGGAGTTGGGAAATGATAGAGCTGCAACTGTATCTAAGTAGCAAATCTGAGATCATTGCAAGGCCTGGAGGGGCTAAGGAGGTAGTCCAGCAGCAGATATGCTTAGCCCAACAGCCTATTCAATACCCAATGAAGCAACTACACCAGCATCACCAACAGAATGCTTCACAATGAGTTTCACTGGAATGCCACAAAAGGGGAAGAGTTCAGGTAAAGAGATGAAAAATATCCCTTTGCTTATGGCTGAACATATGGTAGTGATGGAATACTAGTGCTCTAAGAAATGTTGAGCTTGATGATATTAGAAAAACATGAAAAGACTTGTACAAAATAATTAAAAGCAAAATGAGAGAACCAACAGTACATTGTATATAATAATAATATTGTTTTAAGAACAACTCTGAGCGACTAAGTCATTCTGATTATTATAAATATAGAAATGAACTACAAAGGGCATATGAAGGAAGATGCTACCTGCATCCAGAGAGAGAACTGGAAAATAGTAGTATATATAGAATGATTTTACAAATGTGTGTGTTGTATGTTTAATGATATCCATCTCTAGGGTGGGGAATTGGTGAAACTATAAGCCCAAGAGGTTCAACCCTGTTCATATACACATTTAGCAAAAATCAGCCTGAATATGTTGCCAACCTGCATTACACCTTGTAACCAACCACTTTCATCTAGGAAGTTATACAGAGACTTTGTCCTCTGTGATCCTGGTCCAGCTCAGGAGCATGGAGGCCATTTTGGTCTTTGCTGGAGTCCATGTAGCATCTCAGAACCCTTAGTAATAGAACATATAGTGCATGTAGAGAAGAAGAATAGGAAAGAGTCAGGTGTTTAAAAAAAAGAGAACTGGGACTTAGGAGACCAAATCACTTAACCTCTATGGACCTCAGACTCCTCATCTATAAAATGTAGTGGGTAGATTGGCTGATTTTTAGGACTCTTTTAGTTCTAAAACTACAATTCTATAAATTTCAAGTGAATTTCAGAGGTCAGAGATTCTTTAAAGCTCAATTTTCCCACAGCCCCTTTCTCCCTCAGGCTGAGACAATAGTGATGGGAGCCAAAGACTTGCAATGAAGAGACCCAGTTTTTATTCCTGGTTCTGGCCCTGATTAATCATGTGACTGTATGGATTAACCTCTCTAAACCTGAGAACCTGCACAATATCATTATGATATTTACCCTATCTCCCTTATGATATTAATAAACAATATATAATAATGACATTTACCTACCTATCTCCTAGAGAGGGTTGCTGTGAAGAAGGTGCTTTGAAAACTTTTGTAATAGAGCTTTGACATACACACTCAGATCACCTAATAAGGAGAGAGCCATGGGGGAGATGCTAAGAACTGGCTTCTAGGAGGAAACATCCTGCATTTCTCTAACACGGGGGTGGGAGCAGCTTCTTTGCATTGGTTGCATAGCCAAACTGTCTGCATCTTTAAAATGACTAGAATGGGACAGCTTCTCTCTTTCTGGTGATATCTAAGGATGAAAAGCTTGGTTCCCCATAAAATGGGTGTCATGTGCTAAGATGGAAAAGGAGGGGCACCTTCCCCTTCCCTTTAGTCTCTGTGGATACAAGAAATGGGTCTGAGGTTTGATCTTATTTCATTGTCCTTTTCTGTTCTAAGCATAGGATGTGGGTTCCCCAGAACCAGGAGAACAAGCCATGGTGACTTTGATTGATGTTGCTCCCAGTCCAATAATGGAGTCCTGAGAATCCAGGGTTCCAAACCTAGAGCCCAAGGAATCTTTGGACTTGAAATTTTGTGGGACTACTACTATAAAGAAAATGAGTAGAGCTGAAAACCTAATCTTTCTCCTCTTTCTGAGAAGCAGAGGGAAGTGGGGGATTATGCTGCCATTTAATGTAAGGGGAGAAATGTTTGTATGTTTGTTCTTGCTTTATCTTAAAAATTATTCTCTTAAATTGTTAAATGAAACTGGCGTGCTAAGACACCCTTACAACTGAGAAACACAATTGATGGAGGCTTGAGACAATGGCAAAGACTAAGATTTCCCCCCTACTGATTTCTTTATAATATCAGAGAACCCTGAGACAGGAGTAAAATAAAACTTACCTGGTCCTCAGACAGAAGGGTCAGAAAACTTTGGTCATATCTTAAAGTGCAAAATATATGTTTATCTTATTATTACCCAATCTAGTCTTTCTTATATATTGCCTTGTATTGTGCCTTAATTGTTTACAAATATAACTCCTGACTACTTAACTGAATTATTAGTTTGGGGAAGACCGGCTTTGAGGTCACATTCTGGATTTATCACATATTATCTATATAATCTTGTACAAGTCACTTATCTTCTCCAACCCCAAGTTTTCTCACCTATAAAATTAGTGGATTAAACTATATGAATCTTTAAAGTCCCTTCCAGCCTTAAAATTCCATCTTCTGGAGGATAATAATTCCCTTTAATTTCTTGTAATCTCCCATATCACCTCCTGCAGAGTTAGAAAAAAATACATATAATGTAGACAGGAAAAAAATTTTCTAATAAGCATTTGCTCCAACTTCTCACACCTCAGAAAGAAAAGATCATGTGAAAAGTGCTAATCTATAGATTCTTTCAAATAAAATCTTCCCGTTTTCTCTTAAAATTTTGTTGTTGTTCAGTCATTTCAGTCGTGTTCAATTCTTCATAACACCATTTGGGATTTTCTTGGAAAAGATACTGGAATGATTTGCCATTTCTTTCTTTAGCTCATTTTATGGATAAGAAAACTAAAGTAAATAGGGTTAAGTCACTTGCCCAGAGACACAGGAAGTGTTTGAAGCCAGCTTTGAACTAAGGTCTTCCTAATTCTGATTTTGCACTCTATCCAGAGCACCGCTTAACTTCACTCTGAAAGCTATAAGAGCATGCAAACTATATCATTATGGCAATACCCAGAAGTAACCATTGCCATCTTATTTGGAGCAACCAGTCTGTCAACCAACAGCTATTTATTGAATACCTACTATATGTCTAATGCCATACTGTAATGCCTACAGTTATGATTGGAGCAAAAGCATGATAGGTCCAAAGTTCCCTCTATTTTCCCTTAATAGTTATTAGTCTTGCCTAAAAAGCATCAGTTATGTCCAATAAGATTCAAAAAGACATGTCTCTTTCTCCTTTGATATAGCTTCCTAGTCATCAAAGAGCAGAAAAGTGCCAACCAAATGGAGTTGGAGACCCTTGAAGTTAGTGAATGTCTGAAAACTATATCCTGCCCTAATGACCTTATATTTCTATATGGAGATGGGGAGAGGCAATAGAATCTAAGTGAAATTGTATCTTTGTTGCATATCCTTTCTGTGTTAGGGCAAAGTAAACCTCCTTTTGTTAATGTCCCATTTCATCCAGAGATTGAACCTGAACTAACAGTACTGATATCAAGCCCGGGTCTAACACAGGGACTTGCATACATTTTAATACATACTTTAATAAGGTTTTTAAAAAAACATAAAAGTCCCTTAAGAAATCTGAAGTCCAGTTGAGAAGAAAAAAAATCTCGATGTTGATTGATATATGATACTTTGAAAACAATTTCTTAATTAAGACTATATAATAAAGATTGATTATATAATAAAGAATGACTATATCAATGATTTGGGGACATTATGGAGTAAATAAGAAATACTTTGGATTTTTCTAGGGAGATTACAGACTTGAAGATGATGATTGATGAAAAAGAATTGGCTCAATATAAAATCCTGGGAAAGCCAGTCAATTAGAATCAACATAAGACTACTTCAAACAGATAATAATACCGATAACAAACACTAAGCAAATGCTGAAAATTCCAGAACCTGAAGAAGATTCTAGCTCTTGAATTTAAGACTATTCATTGGCTTTTCAATCCTTTTTGGCCCCAATCTTAAGAAGATCGATCCATTGCTTTCCTTTAGAATAGCTAAATTTGGGGCAGCTAGGTGGCGCAGTGGATAGAGCACCAGCCCTGAAATCAGGAGGACCTGAGTTCAAATCTGGTCTCAGACACTTAACATTCTCTAGCTGTGTGACCCTGGGCAAGTCACTTAACCCCAATTGCCTCAGCAAACAAACAAAAAAAAAGAATAGCTAAATTTGAGAGAGAGAGAAGGAAGAGGAGGAAGAGAAGGAGAAGGAAGAGGGAAAGGAGGAAAAGGAAGAGAAGAAGAAAGAAAAAGAGGAGGAAGAAGAGAAAAGGAAAGGAGAGGAAGGAAGGGGAGGGGAGAGAAGAAGAGCTAGAAAGCACAAGTTTATTAGATCTAATCAATCTAAAAAGATTTCAGGTACAGGCCTGGCAATAGATTCTGTTTTTATCCAAGGATATCCTAAGTTTTATGATGCTCCTTACCAGAAGGCTGGACACTGAGAATTTTTTTTCAGCTACAGCAATCCATTAAAGCAATCTACTATTGTAGAAGGACTTTTAATCTAACTTGATAGAAGGAAAATGCATACTGAATAAATCACAGATTCTTGAAATAAGAAATGAAGAAAACAAAAGTATAAGCATTTATTAAGCACTTATTGTGTGCCAGGTACTATGCTAAGCTTTACAATTCATTTGATTTTCATAATGACCTTATGATATAGGTGCTATTATTATAGCCATTTTACAGTGGAGGAAACTAAGGCAGACAGAATTGTCCGGTGTCACAAAACTAGTAAGTGTCTGACGCTGGAGACTTTATAACAGACACCATTACCTTCCTCCCCAAATCCACATTTTCCTAAACTCCTCCAATACTATTGAACATACCAGCCTTCTTTTGTTGTCTGGTTTATAAATAAAGCATATTCCTTAATTTCTCATTCTCCCTCTAAACATCCAATCCTCATTTCCACCTAACCCCTGTACCACTCAGATGCTTCCCATATCAGTCCTGGCTACTATTATGCTATCCCTCAACCTTAAAATTCTTCTGTGGAACATCGGGGGCGTAGCCAAGATGGCGAACTGCAGATAGCCTTCTCTGTGAGCTCCTGAGACCTTCCCTCAGACCCAGACAAATTGAGCCTCCGAACTGGTTTTGGAGTGAGGGCTCCATCAAACACTTGGACTATAATGCACTTCTATCAACAATCTATTTTGAAAGAACTTAGGAGAAGGTTAGCCTCAAGGGAAATCGGCCCCTGGTCCCGATTCAGACACCAGCACTCTGGGGTGGAAGTCAGGGCTGTGATAGAGGGGCGGATTTTAGGCAACCAGGAAGCTCCTGGGAGACGCCTGGGCCACTTTGCTCTGCTTGCGGCCAGGTGCTTTGGCAGATCTGCCTTTGGTAAAGGGTGGATTGAGAGCAGTTGAAAACGTGGTCCTAGTGCGGATCTAGCCCGACCAGCCTCAGACCGGAAGTCAACTCGGCAAACTGCCCCAGGGCAAATAAAAACTGCTGCAGTATTCCCTGCTGGTGACTGATACCTCAACTCAAAAGCATGAGTAAGAAGCAGAAGAGAGCTCTCACCATAGACAGCTTTTACGGAGAAAAAATAGAACAGTCCCCATATCCTGAGATTCTGAAAACAATCCCAGATGAAGCCACAAAGGCAGACTTAAGTTGGTCTCCCTTCCAGAAGGCTTACCTGGAAGATTGCATTAAGAATCTCAAAAGAGAGCTAGAAGAAGAATGGGGAAATAAATTGAGATCAGTGCAATAGAAATATCAAAAACTGGAAAATAGGACTGATGAATTGGAAAAAGAAAACAATTCACTGAAAAACAAAATTGGTGAATTGGAAAAAATCACCAATTCACTGGAAAATAAAAATGGTGAATTGGAAAAAATCACCAATTCACTGGAAAATAAAAATGGCGAATTGGGAAAAGACAACAATTCACTGAAAAACAAAATTGGTGAACTGGAAAAAGACAACAATTCACTGAAAAATAAAACTGGCAAAATGGAAAAAGAATGCATTGAATCAAAAAATTCAATTTGCCAGCTAAAGGAGCTAAAAAAGATAACTGAAGGAAATAATACTTTAAAAATTAAAATTGAACAAATAGAAGTAAATGACTCAATAAGACCTTCAAGAATCAAACAAAAACAAAAAAATCAAAAAATAGAAGAAAATATGAAATATCTCCTAGGAAATATAACTGACTTGGAAAACAGATCCAGGAGAGACAATCTAAGGATTATCGGACTCCCTGAAAGCCACGATGAAAAAAAGAACCTGGATGCTATCTTCCAGGAAATCATGAAAGAGAATTGCCCTGATGTTTTGGAATCAGAAGGCAAAATTGGCATTGAAAGAATACACCGATCACCTCCAGAAAGAGACCCCAAAATTAAAACCCCAAGGAATATCATGGCCAAATTTCAGGACTATCACACCAAGGAAAGGATTTTGCAAGCAGCTAGAAAGAAACAGTTCAAATACAGAGGAACTGTAATTAGAATTACACAAGATCTGTCAGCTTCCACATTAAAGGATGGAAAGTCCTGGAATCAGATATTCCGGAAGACAAAAGAACTTGGATTACAGCCAAGAATAAGTTATCCAGGTAGAATGAGCATCATCTTCCAGGGAAGAAGATGGTCATTCAATGATACAGGAGAATTTCACCTATTTCTAATGAAAAGACCAGATCTGAACAAAAAATTTGACCCCCAAATACAGAACTCAAGAGAAGCATAAAAAGGAAAACTCTTGAGAACTATATTTCTACTATAGGTATCCTTAAAGAATGGGGGTATAATTTGATTTTTCTTTGATAATAATGGAAAAGAAATTAGAGGTGGAAGGGATACCATACTGAAAAAGAAAAGGGGGGGAGGAGGCAAAATAAAGTAAAAATAAAGGAGGTAAAATAAGGCAAAATCTCATAATGAGACATAGAAGATCTAATATAAGTGAGGGAAAGAAGGGAGGGTGATGAGTATTGTGTAAACCTTACTCTCATTAGATTGGACTCTAAGAGAGTATATCAAACACATTTGGCTTCAAAGAAAGGTCTGACCCTCCTTGTGGGAAGGTGGGAAGGAAAGGAGGAAAGGAAAGGGATAGACTAATAGAAGGATTAGGGGAAAGGTATAAAGGGGAGGGAGGGACTCTAAAGGAGGGAGGACTATTGGTAGGAGGTGGTCATCAAAAGCAAAGTACTGGGGAGGGGGGAAGGGAGAGAGGGGAAAGGGAAGAGAAAATCATAACTCTAGGTAAATAAGATGGCAGGGAATACAGATATAGTTATTTTAACTGGGAATGTGCATGGGATGAACTCTCCCATAAAACGGAAGCGGGTAGCAGACTGGATTAAAAGCCAAAATGCTGCAATATATTGTTTACAAGAAACACCTCTAAAACATAGAGATACATACATACTGAAGGTAAAGGGCTGGAGCAGAATCTTCTATGCTTCAGGTGAACAAAGAAAGACAGGGGTAGCAATCCTTATCTCGGATCAAGTAAAAACAAAAATAGATCTAATTAAAAGAGATAAGGAAGGAAACTATATTTTACTAAAGGGTACCATAGACAATGAAGCTTTATCAATACTAAACATATATGCACCAAGTGGTATAGCATCCAAATTCCTAAAGGAGAAACTAACAGAGATGCAAGGAGAAATAGAGAGTAATA
>JAJPUD010000744.1:373414-409482 GCA_023553655.1 Myrmecobius fasciatus | reverse complement strand
AAATTAATCCACATAAATCATCAGCATTTTTATATATTACCAACAAAATTCAGCAGCAAGAGATACAAAAATAAATTCCATTTCAAATAATGGATGACAGGATAAAATATTTGGGATCTATCTGCCAAGGAAAAGTCAGAAACTATACGAACTAAACTACAAAACACTTTCCACACAAATAAAATCAGACCTAATCAATTGGAAAAACATTAAGTGCTCATGGGTAGGCAGAGCAAATATAATAAAAATGACAATACTACCCAAACTAATCTACTTATTTAGTGCCATACCAATCAAACTCCCAAGAAATTATTTTACAGATCTAGAAAAATAGTAGCAAAGTTCCTTTGGAAGAACAAAAGGTCAAGGATTTCACGGGGATTAATGAAAAAAAGGCAGATGAAGGTGGCCTTGCTGTACCAGATATAAAACTATATTATAAAGCAGCAGTCATCAAAACCATTTGGTACTGGCTAAGAAACAGAGCAGTGGATCAGTGGCATAGGATAGGTTATCAGGACAATCTAGGCAATAACTTTAACAATTTAGTGTTTGATAAACCCAAAGACCCCAGCTTTTGGGATAAGTACTCACTATTCGGCAAAAACTGCTGGGAAAATTGGAAACTAGTGTGGAAGAATATAGGGCTTGACCCATACCTAACACCACATACCAACATAAGATCTAAATGGGTTCATGATCTAGATATAACGAGTGATATTGTAAGCAAATTAGAGGAACGCAGTATAGTGTACCTCTCAGACCTGTGGAGATGGAATAAATTTATGTCCAAAGAAGACCTGGAACTCCTAATTGAACACCAGATGGATAATTTTGATTATATTAAGTTAAAAAGTTTCTGTACAAGTAAAACAAATGCAGACAAGATTAGGAGGGAAGCATCAAATTGGGAAATCATCTTTACATTTAATGGTTCTGATAAAGGCCTCATTTCTAAAATATATAGAGAATTGTCTCATATATATATAAGAATTCAAGCCACTCTTCAATAGATAAGTGGTCAAGGGATATGAACAGACAATTTTCAGATGATGAAATTAAAACCATCTCTAGTCATATGAAAAGTTGCTCCAAATCACTATTGATCAGAGAAATGCAAATTAAGACAACTCTGAGGTACCACTACACACCTGTCAGATTGGCTAAAATGACAGGAAAAGATAATGATGAATGTTGGAGGGGATTTGGGAACACTAATACATTGTTGGTGGAACTGTGAATGGATCCAGCAATTCTGGAGAGCAATTTGGACTATGCTCAAAAAGTTGTCAAACTGTGCATACCCTTTGACCCAGCAGTGTTTCTACTGGGCCTATATCCCAAAGAGATCTTAGAGGAGGGAAAGGGCCCCACATGTGCAAGAATGTTTGTGGCAGCCCTTTTTGTAGTGGCTAGAAACTGGAAACTGAAGGGATACCCATCAATTGGAGAGTGGCTGAATAAATTATGGTATATTAATGTTATGGAATATTATTGCTCTGTAGGAAACGACCAGCAGGACGATTTCAGAGAGACCTGGAGGGACTTGCATGAACTGATGCTGAGTGAAATGAGCAGAACCAGGAGATCATCATACACAGCAACAAGAGTATTACATGATCATCAATTCTGATGGACATGGCTCTCTGCAACAAAGAATTGTCTCAAACCAGTTCCAATTGTTCACTGAAGAAAACCATATACACCCATAGGGATATGAAATATGGACCACAACGTAACATTTTCATGATCTCTATTGACATTTGCTTGCATTGTGTTGCTTTTCTCTGATTCTTTTTTTTTTCTTGTAGATAGGATTTTTCCTGCATAACTTCTCAAGCATTTCAACATTATTAACATGTAGTGGACTTCCTGCCATCTAGGGGAGGGGAAGGGACTGGGGGTAAAATTTGTAATGGAAAGCTTGGTAAAGATCAATGTTGGGGAACTACCCATACATATGTTATACAAATAAAAAGCTTTAATAAAAAAAACTATCTTTAACTGCTTTCTAGCCTTTTCAAACAAAAGACTTGCACATATGATTTTCACATAGATTTGTGATTTCATCAAAGTTTTAATTAACACAATATATACATAAAAAATTTTAAGTAACATTCAAAACATTGCCCAAGGATATAGCACTTGATAAAACATATGTCTTCCAGAAACAGGCACTATATTAAATTTTTTTTAATTTACAAAAAATTCAAACATAATAAGTAGGTTCATTTGAAAAAACTATAATTAGAATTGTTCCACACTAGGCTGAATATTTTGGAAGTTTGTTGCATGAGCATAATTGTATAAAGTTAATTAAACCACATTATTGAATACCAACTTCTATTTTTACATTTCCATATCATAAAACTTTTCACTTTTTATTTTTTTCAAATTAATCTATATATTGTTAACAAAAATGAATTTCAAATCTACAAACTAAAATAATCATAATATATGATAATTTTACCAAGCCCACTCCCTTCCTGGACTTTACTTATGTCCATCTTACAAATTATTTTCCTTGGAGACAATATTATTCTATTTCCAGCCACCCTATCTTTGTCTATTGAACAAAATTATTTATTTATTTAATCATTCCCATTCCAGCTCTTTTATATTAACATCAAACTCATTCTTTGCTGCAGATGGTTGGTTCTATATCTTTACCTTTGGGCACTTCTATTCTTTCCCTCCTTTCCAAGCATCAGTCACTACCAAGAAGTCCATCAAGATGAATAGAATGTCCAAGGTGTTCACTTTCATCTTCTTCATTCAATTCTACAACAATGCCCTATATCGATATACACTCAGCTTCCAAGGAAGATCAATGTCTTTGTTGGAAAGCAAATCAGTTCTACAACACAATCACTACCACCACATTCAAAAGAGTGTGGCTATTATTATCTCCCAAACACCTTACATTCCACTTTATATCCCTGGACACATTCAACTGCATTTCTCCCAAGAACCTCTTGGGGCATAGCAAACTACCTCTGAAGAGGTAGGGGATACCAAGGGAAATCACTATCTGCCTCATAAAAAGTCTGCTAAACCTTATGGAGAACAGAAAGATCCATACCAAATGACATCTTTACTTTTTTCCAAGAACTCAGAACAACAACAATATGAATGCTTCCCCATGCTCCCCCTGAAAACCTATTGCCTACCAGCTGAGTTTCAGAAGTAGCAAAGACTTCAGCAGCCATCTAGTCCAATGCTCAACTGGAAAGAATCCCAACTACAATACATCTAACAAACAATTCAGTCTTTATCTAAAGATCTTCCAAGAGGATAGGAAGGGAGATTCACCACCTCCTGGAACAACCTATTTGGGAATAGTACCAATTACTGGATTTTTTTAAAAGGTAAATTGTTGGGTTTTTTTTTCCTTCCATCAAATTAGATTGGCCAATTTGCAATTTCCATCCAATATTCCTAGTTTTGCATTCTGGAAACAAACATCAAATCCAATTAGAATAAATGATCACCCTTTCAGGGAGAATGGTGAATCATTTTCCCACCATCCACATTTGAACTTCAAATCTAAATGGTCTTTCTTTCTCTCTCTTCCCTACAATCTTTCTAGCCCTTTCATGTCACTGTTGGTCCATAATAAGAAAATGAAAAAGGGAAGAAAAAACTTACCCACTGAGAACCACAATGAAGTCCATGACATTCCAACCATTGCGGAGATATGAGCCCTTGTGGAAGATAAACCCCAGGGCCACAATTTTAATCCCAGCTTCAAAGCAAAAAATCCCAATAAAATATGGTTCTGTCTTCTCCTGCAGAGTAAAAGGCAAATATAGCAGTGATAGAAAAGGACTCAGACAGTAGTACAGACAAGATCAAACCTTATGCCCCCCATAATATTGTTGGTATTTCCAAGAAGACCAAAGAAATGCCCCTTGATGACATCCACATAGAAAACTTGAGTCATTTGTACATAAATGTTGGAGGGTAGGATGGAATGGGGTAGAGGGAAAGAAGAGTTCTTTATCCTTCAGATTCCTTGTGATTCCAAAAAGGACATCCAGGAACCAGTTTCAGCAATCCCCATTTTGATAATATGCTAAATACATATACCCATATGAGTAAGACACAGTTAAGTCCAGCCTGGCAATTTTTAAATGAGCTATATAGGACTGATGGGAACCTATTTGTAGCTAGGTTTTACCCAAGATTTAGCATTTGCCTTTCTACCCTTATACTTAAGGAACAGTTAGCTTGTTCAGGAAATGGGATTAAAAAGATGTCTACCCAAAGATCTCATTATGAAATATTAAGATTTATACTATTAAAACACTGTTGGGTTTGGTTTTTCCTATTTGTAGACTTGCTATGTCAACTTGTTTTCTTCAAAGAGATCAATATAGTTGGAAATAGAGAGATTTGCCACTCTGTTCAGAACTAAATATTTAGAAGAATACAGATTTATGTATTTCTTGAGCTAAATTATGAAAATTAGTATATTCATATTTTAACAGGGTATATAATCTTACTCTTCTCAACTTCACCCAACTTCTATCCTTTTTGACTCTTTCTTTTCATCCCTTTGTCAAAAGTCCCTCAAAGAAAGAAAGCTAGAAGACCTTCACAATGTGCTCATCATTTCCCTGTGTCTGGGTACCCTCAGACTATGTAAAGCACATTGTTGGCTTTAAATATTAAACCACTTCAACAGCCTTCTGGGATTGAGAATAAAAAGATACATATTTCTCTTCACTGGTGACTCCCAATGGAGTTGTCAGAGACTTTAATAGAAAAAAAAGACTTTAGGAGGAGATAAGGAAGAATAGAAATAAAAGAAAAGAGGAGGGAAACAGTAAGCCTGGGGAGGAAATGAGAAGGAGGGAAAATGGTAAAAGACAGAAAATCACTTACCAATCTTCTGGACATAGGAGTCTTGTCATCTTCTGGAAGATGCTGTTCCAATGCCAACACAATGCAGTTGGCAATGATAGTAGCCAGAATCATGTATTCAAATGGCGTGGAGAGGAGAAAGTTAAGGACCAAAGCCAATTTGAGGAGGAAAGTAATTTCTAAGTCAGTCTTACAGATTAATGCACAGACTTCATCAGCCTCCTCCCCCCATATAGGTAAATATGTGTATATATACTATCCATATAGGATATTCCCAAAATCTTAGTTCACTTTTAAGCTATTAAAGTTCAAAACTATGCTAAGACTTTTGGGATACTCTATATCTATGCACACATATATGCATGTGTATGTATAGTGTCCCAAAAGCATAGGTGCATATATATGTATATTGCATGAATATATGTGTATATATAATATTCCAAAAGTATATTGTATCCATATGTGTATAAAATATATGAATATATGTATAAACAGGAGGTCTCAAAAGTATAAGTACATACATATGTATATGTACATATATATACAAAATGTGTATATATATATGTGTGTATATATGTATATATATATATATGTGTGTGTGTGTATGTATACATAAAAGGTGTTCCAAAAGCTTTAGTTCATTTTTAATAGCTTTAATAGCTTAAAACTTCACTAAGTGCAGTTTATATGTATATACACAACATATATGTGTGTATCAATGTATATATGCACATATGTATATATTGTGCATGTAGATGCATATATACATCTGTATGTATATGGATGATAGATTTAAAGATAATAGGAGCCTCATACATCATTTAGTTCTCCTTTTACAGATGAGAAAACTAAAGCCCAAAGAATTTAAGGGACTTTCTCATTATCTCATGGCATGTAACTAGCAGAGTCAAAATTGGAACCTGGGTCCTCTGCTGTTCAACTTCGGGGCTTTTGCCACTGCACCATTCTGTCTCAAATATTCTCAGAAAAGGAACACCTAACTAGCACAATGTTCAGCCCACAGCAGGTCCCCTATAGATGCTGGCTGAATTGCAGGGACTAAAAATGGGAGAGGAGATAAGAAAATAAGAAATTCAGATGAAAGAAGGAATTCAGCTTCTGGACCTCTTGACTTCGGCAATCTTCAATCACTGAACAATGCAGATGATTTAACAGGTATGCACAGTTGGGGCTTTTGGAACAAGTCTCTGCCATTATCCCCTCTGTGTATCACATTGAAAACCCCCTCCTTTTGTCAAACCCCTTTCCCTTAAACAAGAAAGGAAAGGACTCAGAATTCTTAGACATAAGGAGCAATGCAAACCACTTGGTCTCTATTCCATCACAGCATCCAAATTTTAAATAAATAAAAAAGGAATAAGGTAGGTGAACTTTCTCCTCTAACAAACCCCTAACTGCTACCCCACTTCATATGACAAGTGGTATAGAGCTGCCTCCAGAATTCCAGGAACAGATCATTCAGCTGATGCCAGTGCCTTCATAAATTAACAAAATATAAATGAATGGATAATGAATTAAGTTTTATTGTATTTCATTTTTCCCCCTTAAAGATGAAGACAGGTGAGGGGGCTCCCTGCGTCTTTTCTGAAAAACAAGGTTATGACTCAGGTGCCAACAATCTGATTCTTACAGAATATTTTTGTTAAGAGCTCAGGGGGAGGCAGTGGGGGGCATATTAAACCGAGAAAAAGAGGAAAGCACATGCTCCCTGAGCCAAGTCATTTTATATTTTTGATTTTCTATTTGAACCATTGTTGTGACAAACAGGAGTTAGTAATTGCCATTGGTCTTACAGAGTTTGACTCTGAAATCCAGAAAAGAAAGAGGCTCTAGCTGACGACTAGATGATAGAGGAGGAGGAAAGGACTGGCCTTCCATCTTCCCCTAGACACCAGGAGTTTCTCTGCTTCGGTAGCATGGGGTCTACCTGGAGAGCCTTCAATTGTCCCCAACAATTTGAATCTGGGTGAAATCAGCCTAAAATGCACAGCAAGGGGAATTTTAAAAGGGAGCAGCAGCCATGAAAATACTGCTTGGGGGGAGAGAGAGGGAGTCTAAACCTTTTGCCAAGTTATTATAAGCATTCATACATATATGAATATCTTCGACTAAGAATTTAAACCTAAATTGTTGCTGCTGCTGCTGCTACTGTTGCTGTTGTAGCTGCTGTAGTTGTTGCTGTCATTATTTTAAATCAACAGCTAGTAACTACCTTCTTCTGTCCCATTGGCTCCTTTCCCTAATATTAGTGGACATTCCCAAAGCACAAGATCCAAACGGTTAATTCACTCCCTACAATGCTAAATCATTGAATCACAGGATTTCAGTGTTTCCCCAAAGACATCCAATCCATTTCCCTTCTTCTGCACTATACTGTGCTTAAATTCTTCCATAGATGGGAACCTGATTCTGACCTCTAGGGATCATTCATCCTATACCATTCTTGGTCACTTTTTCCTTTTCTGAATGGACATACTGTCATGGATAGAAATGAAGGCTAGGAATGTAGTCAGTAAACACACCATCCCTACTAATTTTGATCCCTCCCATATGCCTGGTATCCCTTGGCTCATTCCTTCCAATCTAGTTCTCCTAGAGACCAGTGACTAGAGCTAGTCTATACCATCTTGGTTTCATTTCAAGACCCTGACCTAATATTAAATGAATAAACTTGCCAGTAATATACCAGTTCATTCATGGTGGGTCTGGATTACTTCTGGAGAGATCTGAGACTCAAACATGATATTGGTGTTGTCTGTAAAATTCCCCTACAAAATTGAAGCCAGGCAGCTGAATAAGCTGAGTTGGCCTAGGTCTGGAGCAGACACCAAGGGCTGAAAAAAAAATTTGGTTTTGTGAGGTCCTCATTTCCTAAAGCAGGTAGGTGTTAATATAGGAGAGTGCCTTGCAGATGGTTCTTAATAAATGTCTGTTTAATGGAATTGAATTAGCAATAAACTTGGACTCAGAAGCTCAATTTTGCCACTCAGTACTTGTGTGACCTAGAACAAGCCATTTTATTGCTTTGAGCCATAGTTTCCTCATCTGTGAAATCAGGGGAATGAATAATCTCTAATATCCCCTCAGAAACTAATTCTGTTATGGGGTAGGGGGGATCATTAGATCATCATCTATCATTTGTTATATGAGGGAACACTAAGAGTATAAAGAGGAGAAAGGGGGTTGGAAGCCAACATTCAGACAGTAGCATTCATTAAAAGAAAAAGGTAGAAAGGAGGGTGACTGTAGCCTATATACCTATATACCTATACATATATGTATGGCCTATATACCAGTCCCAGACTTAGAACTTTCAACTGCAGGCAGTTTGGAGGGCATCAGAAATATGGACTGAGCTACTTGGGCTAAATGTAGTCATTTTCCCTTTTCTTCTCTTCCTCTACCCCTTCTTCCCTTTCTGTTCAGTCTTTTCCTATTGTTTATCCTTAGAATCTGGTCAGAAGACCAGGACAAATGAATGATAAAGGTATCATACAAACCTGTGAGCCTCAAGACATTTATGTTTTGCCAAAAGGGCTAAAATAGCAGTTTCTAGTTTGTCAATTAAGTCAAAACCCTTCCTGGCTTTTATTGGCTACATAAGGACTCCAGTTCTATTTGGGTGGAATTGGGCTTTCTTTTCCCCCTTGCAAATCTGCAAGCAATTATACACAGGCTCAAAAGTAAATGCCTCCCTGGTGCTGATGCTGCAGGCAAGGCAGATTCCCTAGGCAGTAGATTCATTTGCTTAAATGGTAATTGCAAGACTGCCTGGCAGCATTGTTGGATACAAAGCCTTTGCCAACTCCTAGCTCTGGTTACATCTTGCCATAGTGCCCTGATTGCTCCACCAGCATCTTGCTTCTGCTCCCCTATTTTCCCAGCCAGATAATTATGGTAGATTTCTCCCTGTTCAGGTCTTTAAACTTGATTAGCTCAGAATGTTAAAAACCCAGGTGAAAGTCCCAAAAACAGGATTAGAGAGATACTGATTCAAAAACAGAGAGTGGGACTGCTGGGTAACCCAAACTGGATCCATGGAGGCACAGAAAACTGAACCTGGCACCCCAACTGCTGAAGCATCAGACTTTTTATAAGTGGGTCAGATGCCTAGGGGCAGAAAGAGCCAATTTTCTGGTTTGTGTCCTGCTACAATCCACAGACCTATAGGTTTTAGGCATAATTTCGGTACAACTAAGAAGTCCTAGGAGCCCTAAAATATCCTTCCCCATCATATTTCTTTCAATTGATCCCTTTGACTTAAGATTTTGATTCTTGAATAAAATGCACGTCTCCAGGAGAGAGACCATTGTGAACTGTATCTGTTATCATTCCTACTCTTGATTGAAAACTCAAAGTATAGATTTTGAAAGGAGCAAGGAAGGGCATGTAAGCAAAATGTATGGGGAGAAAAAGAAGCAAAATAAAGGAGGCTGCTGGGACTAGAGCAAGAACAGAAGGGGAAAAAATCACAATTTTGCATTCAGAGCAGGACTCCCTCTCTTCCACCTTCCCTTCCTGAGAATCCCTTCTTCAATCAGTCAATCAACAAGTATTTACTAATAATCTATTATATGCCAGTCACTGTGGTAGGATCTGAGGGCACAAATACAAAAAAAAAATTTCTGCCCTCTTAGAGTTTATATTCTATCAAGGGTTGTGAAGAGCAAAATGGGGGTACAACTTCTACAATGCAACTCCAAGAGCATCTCAGCCTTGATCCTGGATGATACGAGCTCCTGGTTAGTTTCTAGCAGAGCAGGGCTTCAATCAATCAGGGCCTCCTTCCCTATCCTTCCATCAGCAATACTTCAGATCCAGATCTCCTCACCTTATAGGTGCCCGGAGGAAACATTTTATTGGACAAGGAAGCAACACCAGGGAAATCCAGTATGTAGTCCATCTTCTCCTTTAGTAATGAACATCATGTATCTTGTGTGTCCAAATGAGACAACACTTAAAGGCTGAGGAGATGCTTCAAGTTGGAAAGATCATGGACCAGTTACAATTAAAATGACAATACTGTAACAGATAGAAGCCCATAGAGAAAGGTACATCTTTCCCTTCTATTCCTTTTATCCTTGCTAGGTGCCTAATTATATCAGCTTTCCTGGCAGTCACCCCAAGTTCCCCATTACTCCTCTCTCCTTCTGAGACTTATAATGAGGACCTGTGTCACTCAGACTCTCCCCTTCCTGTCTAGCAGATTCAAGAGAATCATTAGGGAAATGATAAAAATAGGATCACTTATTGATTTATCTCTTTTACCCAATGCTCTTTCCCTTGAATGGTTGACTTGTTTCCTTGGAAACACAGCTAATTTGAGCCCATACACCTGCCATTGTTCATTTCCTATTCAGAGAATAAATCCCACAGAAGGAAAGAAGGTCCATCTACTATACAGCTGGTTGTCATTAGGCTCCCCGTTAGCTCCTCTGGCCCTCCCCAGGGCCTAGGCCTGACTAGTAAAGATCTCTCTCTCCCATCACAGCCTCTCTGGTAAGAGGGTCTCATTATGGAAATCCAGAGGGACTAAACTAGATCTTAAAGCCACTACAACAGGCCCCAGATGAAAAAAAAAATCAATTTTCAGAGCCGCAATGGAACCATGGGACTACTTTTCTACTCTCCACTCTCCTCCCAGAGTCAAATCACATCACAGCACCAAAGAGACTGAAGTCCCCTAGAGAAGTTAGGGGCTCCAGGATAGGCAGAGACATACATGAGAAACACTCAGCTGTTTTTCCACTATTAGTCTAATGGCTACAGGATTTCGTGGGCAAGCAGTCAGTCAGCAGTCGCCTACATTCTGCCTACAACCCCAAAAAGGACTTGAGAGTTAAGCTAGGAACTTCCCAGGCCCACTTTTGTAAATTCTGCCATTGATTTACAACAATCTCCCATTGTTCATCTGGCATGACCTCTCCTACCCTTCCTTATTCTTAGCACTTCCCCTCAAGCTTCCTGTCTTTCATCTTGAAGCACCTTAAAATGTTATATCTCTTTTATGGATTTCCATCCTTTCTACACATTCACCCAGGCTGCATCTGGGACATAGATTATAAAATCATAGTGGGTTAAGGAACTGTGGATCCTCTATAATTCCAATCCAATCCTCCACACTGTCCTAAGAAGATTTTTTTTTTGCTTTTTACATTTTTATATTATTTATTTTATTCTGAACTTGGGAAATAAAGCATTTCTATAGCAGAATAAAAAAGATGATTGCATACGAAACTACAAATCTGTAAATCAATATACAACTTTCTATTCCTTTAAAATATATAAAATACATAACTTTATATATATATAACTTTATTTATATATATTTTATATATGTAACTTTATATATATATTTATATATATATTTTATATATGTAACTTTATATATATACATATATATGTATATATGAAACAATATTGTTTTAACAATGACACTGAGCAAATAAATTGTTTGGGCTATTATAAATATCCAAATTATAAAGAACAAAGGAATTATAAAGAACATTTTAAAAATGCTATCTACATCCAAAGAAAGGATTAATAAATAAAAGTTTGTACAGAATAATTTTATATCTATATACCTGTTTGTATCAATAAATTTAATGATAACTTTACTATATATTTTTAAAGAATAGCAAGTTCTAAATAATAGATAAATAATAATAATAATTTAATAATCTAAATAATAAATAAATTTGCAATTTCATGTGCAATCATATTTTATTATACTTTTATTTTAATATATTATACTAAAAATCTTTTTTTATTCCATAAATTAAAAATAAAATAAATAAATATGGGAGGAAAAGTTGCTGCTAATGTATACAACATTCTCTTGGTTCTGTTCATTTCACTTTTCATCATTTCATACAAATCTGCCCGTGTGTTTTCTAAAATCATCAAGTTCATCATTTCTTATAGCACCATAATATCTCATTACAATCATATACCACTACTTGTTCAACCTCTTCCCAAATGATAGGCACTCCTCCAATTTCCAGTTCTTTGCCACCACAAAGAGAGATACCATAAATATTTAGAACATATAGATTCTTTTCCTTTTTCCTTAATCATCTTGGGAAACAAACCTAATTTTGGTATTACTGGGTCAAAGACTATGGTAGTTTAATAATTATTTGGGCATAATTCCAAATTGTTCTCTGAAATGGTTGGATTAGTTCACTGTCTCACCAACAGTGAATTAATGTCCCAATTTTTCCACATCCCCTGTAACATTTGTTGTTTCCCCTTCAATCATTTTTAGCAAAATGATAAGTGTAAAAAAGTGTACTGACAATTCATTTGGAAGAACAAAAGGCCAATAATATCAAAGGAATATATATATATATATATATATATATATATGTGTGTGTGTGTGTGTGTGTGTGTGTGTGTGTGTGTGTAAGGACCTCTGAATCACAGACAATCCAGCAGAAAAGGTCTGTGGAACCCGGGTAGGAGCCCAATACATAATCCCAGCTCAGGCCAGCACAGTCCTAGTCTCAGCCTGGTCCCACATTCAGACCCTGATCTAAACCAAGACCCAGCCCAGGATCAAGCATCAGCAAGGCAGGACCTCTGAATCAGCAGCAATGCTGTAGGCTTCTGAACCTTTCCGCCAGGGGACACAGGGAGGACTCAGAAGGTCAGCAGAGAAGATTCGTGGCAAAAAGATGGGAGTGCAGTCCCAATGCAGGCCCTGCCAGCATAGCCCCAGCCCCAATCCTGGTATCAGCAAAACAGGACTCTGTTGTTTTAGCACATTAGATCTTACAGCTACAGTGGGGTGAGGAAATACCTAACAGTTCCAGGGTAGAAGACTTTTTGATCAGATAACTAGAAGGATCTCTGAAAACAGCTGCACAAAAACCCTGAAGTTTGGGAGGGTGAATTCTCCACTCTGGAAAAAAGAGTCCTATTTTAACAAAGAGCTAAAAGCCAAGTAATAAATAGGCTAGGACAATGAATAGACAACAGAAAAAGTTTCTGACTATTGAAAGTTACTATGGTGATAAGGAAGATTAAAATACACATTCAAAAGATAACAAAGTCAAAGCTCCTACATCCAAAGCCTCCAAGAAAAATAAGAATTGGGTTCAGGCCATGGAAGAGCTCAAAGGGGATTTTGAAAAGCAAGTAAGAGAGATAGAGGAAAAATTAGAAAAAGAATTGAGAATGGTGCAAAAGGAAACACAAAAAGCTAATGAGAAGAATAATAAAAAACCATCTTGGTGAATTGGAAAAGGAGATACAAAAGCTCACTAGGGAAAATAATTCCTTAAAAATTATAATTGAGCACATGGAAGCTTTTTTTGAGAAATCAAGATACAATAAAGCAAAACCCCCCAAAACAGAAAAATGTGAAATATCTCATGGGAAAAACAACTGACTTGGAAAATAAATTCAAGAGAGATAATTTTAAAATTATTGGTTTATCTGAAAGTCACAATCAAAAAAAAAAGAACCTAGACATTATCTTTTAAGAAACGCTCAAGAAAAACTTTCCTGATATTCTAGAACCACAGGGTAAAATAGAAATTGAAAGCATCCAACAATAACCTTCTAAAAGAGAGCCCAAAATGAAAACTCTGGAGCATGGCTAAATTCTGAAGCATTCAAATTAAGGAGAAAATATTGCAAGCATCCACAAAGAAACAATCCAAGTGTAAAGAGCAACAGTCAGAATTACACAAGATTTAACAGCTTCTACATTAAAGTACCGAAGTGCTTGTAATATGATATTCAAGAAAATATCATAAGCAACATAATAACATTCATCTGTTTACATTCCTACATAAGATGATACTTGTAACTCATTAGAACTTTCTCATTATGGCAGTTAAAAATATATATATATATATATAGATAGAGGGCACAGGTGTGAGTGGAATTTGAAAGGATATCTTTTTTTAATGATGTAATTAAGTAGTGAGAGAAGAATGTACTGAGAGAAAGGGAAAGGGAAAAGTGGAATGGTGCAAATTGTCTACCATAAAAGAGAGGCAAGAAAAATTTTGCTTTTATAATGTGATGTAAGTGAAACTTACTCTCATCAGAACTGGCTCAAAGAGGAAATAAAATGCATGCTCAATATGGCTATTGAAATCTATCTTATTGTGTAGGAAAATAGAAAGGGAAGGGGATATGGGAAGGGGGAGGGTGATAAAAAAGAGGGCATATTGGGAGAAGGAATGGTCAGAGCAAAACACATTTGAGAAGTGTCAGGGTGAAAGGAGAGAGAGAATAAATTGGAGGAATTGTATAAAAAGAATTTTGAAACAAGTTCCTCTGATAAGGCCTCATTTCTCAAACATGGAACTGAGTCAAATTTATAAAAAAAAATAAGATCCATGTCCCACTTGATAAATGATCAAAAGATATGATCTATATCCAATGGGCTATAAATTCACGCATATCCCTTGACCTAACAATGCCAGGCATGAATACCAAAAGTTTTTTTTTAATGGAAAATTACCTAAATGTACAAAAATATTCATAGTAGTTCTCTTCTTGGCAAAAAAAATGGAAATTGAGGGGATTCCCATCAACTGGGGAATGACTTGATAAAATATGGTATGTGTTTGTGATGGAATGTTATTGTTCTACAGGAAATAATGAACAGGATGCTCTCAGAAAAAAACTGGAAAGTCCTCCATGAACTAAAGCAAAGTGAAATGTACTATATACAAAGTAATAACAATGTTCTGGGATGATCAGCAGTGAATGACTTTTCTATTATCAGCAGTACAATGATCCACAACTACTCTGAAAGATTTATGATGAAAAATCCTATCCAAACTCAGAGAAGGAACTGATTGTGTCTGAAAATAGATTGAATCATTTTCTCTCTGTCTCTCTCTGGATCTCTCTGTCTTTCTCTGTCTCTGTCTCTCCGTCTGTCTGTCTGTCTGTCTGTCTCTCTCTCAGGTTTTTATTTTCATTAGGGTAGGAAATCTAAGTTTTTCTTTCATAACATGATTTTTATGAAAATGTTAGCAATAACTTTAAACGCAATTTCTCAATTGTGAATGCAGATAAGAGAGAGAACCTAGAACTGAAAAAAAATTTAAATAAATATAAAAAATGATTTTAAATGTAACTTATATAAAGAAAGAAGGTTTAACAGGCCAAATGTTTTTTAAAATATATGTGTGTGTGTGTATCAGTAATTATCAAAGCCATCTGCTATTGGCCAAGAAATAGAAAGGTAGGTCAGACATGCCATCTACAATGGCAAATGACTATAGTAATCTTGTATTTGACAAGTATAAAAACTTAAGTTTGAGGGATAAGAATTTATCAGTTGGTAAAAATTATTGGAAAAAGCCAGAAAACAATCTGGCAGAAATTGGTCATTGACCAATATCTTACACCATTTACTAAAAAAAAGTCAAAATGGATACATGACATATGCAGATATAAAAAAGAGAGATTGCAAGAAAATTTGAAGAACATCAAACATATTATTTATCAGACTTGTGAATCCACAGACAATTTGTGAAAAACAATAGATAGAAGAATTATATGTAAAATGGATAGTTTCAATTATATTACATTTTTGGTTTTATACAAATAAAACAAATGTAGCCAAAATCAGAAGAAAAACAGAAAATTGGAGGGGGGATTTATAGATGACTTCTCATATAAAAATTTCATGTCTCAAATATATGAAGAACTTTGTTGAATCTATAAGGATATAAATTATTCCTCAAAAGACAAGTCATAGAATATGAACAGGCAGTTTTCTGATTTAGAAAAATGAAACAATTTATACTCAGATATTTTAAATAACAGTGAAAAAATGATAACAATAATATATCTAAATTTTTTGATTATGTTATAACCAGAAAACTCTTCAGCAACTAAAATATTTCTTAAGAGCTTAAATACAATAAACTCAATTCAATGCCTTAGTGAGAAAGACAACATGGTCTTATTTTAATATTATTTATACAGGACTCTACAATATCAAAGTACTTCATATTATTTCACTTGATTCTTATAAGAATGCTTTGAATGGAAAAAATCATTCCCCCTCCACTTTTATGAAGACATGAGGCAGCTAGTTGAACCCATGGAAAATCATGTAACATCTCCCAATCTCAGTTTTCTCATCTGTAAATTGAGGATAATAATAATATTTACTACATTGGAAAAAAATAAGATAATATATGTAAAATATTTTGTTAATTCAGAATGCTATATTAATACTATCTATTATTATTAATGTTATTAGGAAACAGTCTCAGAAAGTTGTTATCAAGATCACAGCTCACAGAATTGGAAATAATCTTTGAGTTCTTAAATTTCAAACCATGCTTGAACTTGAACATCTCCTTTATATTATCTCCAAGTGGCTATGCAGCTACTATCTGACTGCCCCCTAATAATAATGGGGAACTCACTACTGAATGAGACAGATCATTCCTCTTTCGGACATCTCTAATCATTAATAGATATTCATTATATGGAGAGAAATGTGAAATCCCTATACACTGTTCCAGTTTAGAGCCAAACTGAACAAGAAGAAGCCTTCTTCCCAAATGACAACTCTTCAAATACTTTATAACTATTATGTCTATCAGTCAGTCAACAAAGATTTATTAAGTATTAAACTATGTGCCACATGGAAGGTAGCAAAGTGTCACAGTAGATAGAGTACCAAGCCTAGAGTCAGGAACACCTGAGTTTAAATCTGTCTTAAGACACTTACTGGCTATGTGATCCTGGGCAAATCATTCAACCCATATACTTTGATCTCCTCATCTGCAAAATAAGCTGGAGAAGGAAATGGCAAACCACTCTAGTATCTCTGCCATGAAAATCTCCAATGAGGTCACAATGAGTTAGACATGACTAAAATGATTGAACATAGATGTGCCAAGTACTAAACTAAGCACTGGGAATACCAAGAAATGCAAATTACCCCATAATCTAAGGGAGGGAGGGCAACAAGTCAACAATATGGTCAAAGAAAACATAGTAAAGATAGGCTGGAAATAGAGGGAAGACACTAAGCATTAAGAGGCATTGGGAAGAGCTTTTTGAAGAAGGTGGAAATTGAGTTAGCTATATTTTAACTATAATTGAAAGATGTTAGGAAAGCCAAAGAAGAGAAAGCATTCCAATCATGGCAGGACAACCAGGGAACTTATATAGAGTAGGGAAATGGAATATCTTCTATGAAAAACAGCAAAGAAACGAAAGACATTAGATCACAGAGTATCCAAGCAAAGGGAAAGGAATAAGAGAAATATATAAAAGACCAAAAACATAGAAGGGGGTCAGGTTATAAAGTATTTTGAATTCAGATAATTTTGTGTTTGATTCAGGAGGTCTAAGAGAATCACTTGAGCTGGTTGAAGAGTAAGGGAGATGGCATGATCAGACAATTTAGGAAAATTGTTTGACAGGTGAATGTAGGATGGACTGGAATGGGAAGAGTCTGAAGGCAGGCAGAAACCTCCCCCACCATAAGGTTATTTCAATAGTCCAAGTAGGAAGTGATGAGGGCCTGTCTTAGAGTGGTGACAGGATCAGAGGAAAGTATTGGCTCTATATAAGCCCCTACTATACTATACTATGCCAGACTACACTATAATATACTAATTAAAGTAGAATCCCTGGTTCTTGGCAACAAGTTGAATGTGGGTTTGGTAAAAGGGAATGAGCAGTTGGAGGTAGCATGTCTTAAGCAACCCCTGCTATATTGACTTTCTTCTGTAACCTAAACATCACCCTGTCTTGTAGCTGATACCTGTACTGCCCCATATCCTGGTAATAGTCCTTCGTAAGATGTGGTGCTTAAAACTGAATACATTAACAGCATACAAGATCTGGTCAATTTGTTATTCAGTCTTTTTCAGTAGTGTCTGACTGACTCAATTTAAGGTTTTCTTGACAGACACACTATGGTGATTTGTCATTTTCTTCTTCAACTCATGAGGAAACTAAGGCAGACAGGATTAAGTGACTTGCTCAGGGTCACATAGGTAGTAAATATCTGAAGCCTGATTTAGATTCAGGAAGATGAGTCTTCCTGACTCCAGGCCTGGCACTCTATCCACTGATCCAATTAGCTATCCTATGGTCAGTTTAGGGAAAAGTTTAAGAGTACTATCGCCTCCCCAGCCCTGAACTTTTTGATTGCTTTCAGTGATACACCTTTAAAACTACTTTAATTTTTTTAGTTGACATATGACATTGCTGACTCATGTTAAAATTATGGTTGACTGAAAGCCACAAGCCCCTTTTCATACAAACTACTATCTAGCCATACCTGAATATATGAAAGCACTTCTCCAGGTATAATGTATGCACAAATGTAAGATTTGATTACTATCATAATCATTTTCATCATAATAAAAGAGAGTTCAAGTTACTCATGTTCCTTAAAAACTGAAGGTAATGCCCAGAAAGGACCAAGGGCAGACATGACTGACTATGGCTTTGGAGAACATTTTTTAAAACATTTTTTAAAAAGCTAGTTGTATTGGTACATGCCTATAACTTCTGCTTCTGGGAGAGGTTGAGGCTGATGGATTGCTTGAGGTCAGGAGTTCTGAGCTATGTCTGTACCAACTCCAACATCAATAAGGGGAGCCCCTAAGAACAAAGGGCTATGAGATTATCTAAGTAGGAGTAGACTGCCCAAGATGGAAAAAACAGAGCCGGTCAAAGCTTCCATGCCAATCAGTATTAGGATCAAGCTCATGAGTGACCATTATACTTCCAGTCTGGGTGAAATAGGAAAACATAATCTCAAAATAATATATGTATATATACATACAAGCATACATACTAAACTTATTGGGAAAGCAGAAAATGTGGAAAAACATGTTAAAACCCCAAGCCCAAGAGGAGGATTTATGATCCTGATGGCACTGATGTAATCTCCCACTTGTCATCAAAAGGGAAATTAATCACACCCAAGGCTGGGACTGAGGACAGCAGAAGCCTAAGGCCACATAGAATTCAGGCACCAGCTCCATGATGGAAAAGCAGTGAGATCATCATGGTGAGATCATGTCCCCTCTCTCTCCTGAGCCAATGTCAAAGATACAACTGGTCTGGAGGACAAAAGAGATCTACCTAAAACCCAGACAGTGTCATGCCCATCCTTTCAATGGAGATGTCTTTGATACTGATCCAAGGGTCTGAGGAAGACAGAGTTATATTTATTTCCTCATATTTTTCCATCTTGACTCCCAGTCACTGTGGAGCCTTGTACTTTCAGATTCCAAATAAGCCAGAACCTCATTTATCCCCCCTATCTCAGAACTGAAATAGAAATTTTGTTCCACAGTGTGTTTCTAACAGGCCTTAAGCCAGCTCTGGATGTAGCCATCTCACACCTGGAAGAGACTCTGCACTTTGCTGGCAGCCCCTGGTTTTCCAAAATCATTCAGTAAAGTGGTTGCTGGGGGATAGATAAGAGAAAAAGAAAAGATCTCTGGTGGACCTTCTTTAATATCTCCAGGAGGTACTGTTAGTTCTTGCTTCCCCTGTGAGCAGACTCATTCTCATAGGATAAGGCTGAGTAAAGTCATTTATATGGGAAGATGGTTCCATCTCTTTATATGTTCCCATACATATCCTCAGATCTTCTCATACCCTGTTACCACTGACCTGATAACATGAGTCTACTGAAAGAACCTAGAGAAGGGAATCTATAAAAATACACTCCTTTTTTGATATCTCAGATATAAATACAGTATAGTACTCTCCGCTCTTCTGAAGCCAGATGCAAATCTCCCAAATTTCAGGGTTCTCTATTTGTTGAGGTCAATTGGGTTATCTCCTAAACTCCAATCTCCCTTAGTCACTCATTGCTTTCAAGTCACTCTGAGCCTCAATCTTAACTAAACATTTGTTGAATTGCATCAAGGCAACAAATGGGAGGAGGGAGAAGAGGACAGTGATAGAATCATAAGATTGCCTACAGTATGTCAACTCCAAAAAACACACTATCTTCTTTTAACCTGCATGGATGCACATGTACACATCCACACACATACACACACATTCTACCATTTCACAACTCTGATTGGCATATTTGGAAATATACAAAATATCATGAAGAATACACTGTTAATAAGCAGTAAAATGCTGTGGAAGGGTGTGCAGCCTTCATATGCTCCCACTTCATTATCTAGGCAGTTGACTTCTTGTAATCCTTCTCATCATACACCTCCTCTTAATTTTTTTTCCAGACTAAAAAGCCAAACCTCTTTTCTTTTTTTAAAACAAAACAAAACAAAAAAAACCCTGTATCATGTGATTCTCCTGCTTAACATCAGTTTTTTAACTTTGGTTTCCATGGTATTGGGATGCAACCTGCCATCACCATGACGACCACTGCCTCTGTTCAAATTCACCATCTGACAGGCAGCTTTGCCTGCCCCTCCTTCTCCCTCTCCCTCTCCTTCTCTCTGTCTCTGTCTCTCTGTCTCTGTCTGTCTCTCTCCCTCTTTCCCTCCCTCTCCCTCCCCCTCTCCCTCACCTCTTTCTTTCTCTCTCTCTCTCTCTCTCTCTCTCTCTCTCTCTCTCTCTCTCCCACTCTCTCTCATCTTTCTGTGTCTGTCTGTCTCTTTCCTGTCTCTCTCTGTGTGACTCTGTCATTCTATCTCTCACTTCTTCTCTCCTCCCTCTCCTCTTCCCCTTCTGTCTCTCTCTCTCTCTGCCAATCTCGTCTTTCTGAATCTGTCTCTGCTTTTCTTTCCCTGTCTGTCTCTGTCTTTCTTTCTCACTCCCTCTCTTCTTCTTCCTCTCCCTTTCTCCCCTTTGTCTCTATCTCTGTCTCTCTGTTTCTCTGTCTATCTCTGTCTCTCCCTTTCTGCTGTTTTTACACCTACTCTCAGAAAAAAAAAAAGAAAGAAAACTTAAAACCTAATGAATGAAAGACAAAAAAGACCTATGCTGAATACCTAACAAAAAAGCATCTAACCCCAGCAAGGCATTCCACCAACTGGCACAATTCTATTGCTACTTCATGGAGATCAATGGACTCAATTACTTAAATGAAAAGGCCTTCAGTATTAGCCTTTCTGTTTCAGCTGTGGAACCCACATAAAACTTTTCATTGTGCCTATACCGAATAACTCCCACCCGGTTCTCCCCTAGGTGATAATGCTGGGAAAAATTCCTGTTGGCTCTGCTGCTGCTGTTCACCAATGTCTGGGTCAATTTCAGAACCCCTTGATTCCCATGTTCCATTCTCTAAGAAGCAAAGCCAATAACTAGGGAGTGTGAGGAACAAGAAATTAGACAGAATGACTTTCTCTCCCTCTCCCTCTTTCCCTCTCTCTGTCTCAGTCACTTTGTCTCTGTCTCTTTCTCTATCTGAATGTCGGTGTGTATGTGTGTGTGTGTGTGTGTGTGTGTGTGTGTGTGTCTCACTGCTTGTGCACCTTTCATTCAGTTGGATAGGTCTTAACAAATGTACTTGTTATGTGTCTAACTCAATTCTGGACTCAAATGCTGTCACAATTTTGGTGATGAAGGAGACAAATGATTGAGTGCTATGGAGAAGAAAAGAAGAACATCAAAAGCCTCTGGAAGAAAACAAAACAGTGGAGAGAAAATTACCTGTTTCAGAAACCAGATTGATTTGTGTTTTCAATGACACTTTAGAGAATTTGTGCACATTAAGAGATTTTTTCTGGCAAACTGCATGTAGGTAGTTACTATAGTGAGTGTCAATCAACAAGACCAAAGACAAATACCCCAAAATTATAGAGTATCAACCCTTAGAGAGCTGTAGACTTTTTTGTATGTATATATGTGTTAATGCCAAGCACAGTGTTTTGCCCATAGTAAGAGTTCAATATATTGTGACAAAATGTAATTCTGTTGAATGTGGCAGGGCAGGGGATGGAGAGAAGAGAAGCTTTTAATTTTTCTTTTAATTTAAAAAGCTCTCCTCAAAAGAATTCATATATTATACATAGGCCAAAAATTCTGTAAGTGAGAAGTACTTGCCAAAGTTTCCTGTCATTCAGAGTTGCCTACTAGATCTGGAAGCTGGGTCATAGAAATAATGCTTGAGTAATTGGAGGTGTTTGTCCTGTAGAAGAAAAACCTTAGCAGCAAATTTGAAGCACTATCTTGAGGAAGAGTGATCCAAATTTATTCCTTACTACAATGACATCTGGGAAGCAACTGGGGGGCACAATGGATATAACACTGCTCCTGGAATCAGGAGGACCTGAATTCAAATCTGGTCTCAGACATTTACTAGCTATGTGATCCTGGGCAAGTCATTCAACCCTGTTTGATTCAAATTTCTCACCTGTAGAAGCTAGAGCAGGAAATGTCAAGTCTCTCCAGTATCTTTGCCAAGAAAACTCCAGTGGGATCATATACAGTCAGACACAACTTAAGCAACTAAATGAGAAAAGAGACCGTGTCTCAAGTACTGTTTAGTTCTAGGAGATGCTGTTTAAGAAAAAACTTAATAAACTAGAGGATATCTGGAGTAGGACAGCTAGAATGAGAAAAGGTTTTAAATCCATGATACTTAAAGGAATGAATGCTTGAAGGATTTGGGAATATTTAGCCTGGAGAAGGGGAGACGTAGGGAGGATTTGGTTATTGTGTTCCATCATGTGAAAGAAGCATTAGATTTATCTGATTTGACTTCAGAGTTCGATACCAACAGAAATGAACAGAAATTACAAGACTTTTCTTGATGTCAAAGAAAACTGTTTAAAGCCGTCCAAAATTAAAATGAGGAGACTCACAACGTAATTGTTGCCTCTCTCCTTGGAGGTTTTCAAGTGACTGGATGCTTAATTTTTAAGTGTATGTAGAAAAGAATATTTTAAGGATTTGAATTAGAATGGATAGCTGCTGAAGTTCCTTTTCTGCTTGTGTAATTATCATGTATAGTCTAGAAAGCATAATGAAAATCAGTGGGTAGCAAAGTGAAGAGAACACAAGAAGAGACTATATAAGGGACCTCAGTTTTGGTCCTACCTACTAAAATAATCCTCTTCTGGACTCCGTTTGTCACACCCTTCATAAAAATCATAATGTTTCTTTCGGTTATCTCTAAACTCCTTCCACCTCTGAAAATCTATGGTTTTACTTAAAGATAAGCAGGTTTTGACTTAATATGGGTATGATCTTTTGAAAGAATAGACTAGAAATGGAGCAGACTACTTTTTGAGATAGGAAGCTCTTTATGAATATACATGTTTAATCAAAAGCTAGATTGACCATCTGTCAAGGAGGTTGTATAGCAAATTTTCACATGAGCAATGAGAGAGTTATATTAGAGGACAAACATCCCTTCTAATTCTAAAGTCCTAGATTCCATGATCCTTGCATTTTGTTGGATGTAGAGCTCAGTGATTTCCCAAGATTCTATGATATTATACTTGTCCAGTTGTCCATGTTGGGTTGTTTATTAAATAATGAGACTGAGGTTGGGATTCCATCTACACTTTGGTCAGCCTTAATTTGGTCCAAAGTCACACACCCAACTCTCCTTATTCTTACAGTTGCTAACAGTTGAAGCAAACTTAGAGACCATCTGGTCCAACTCTCTTCATTTAGTAGACAAGCAAACTGATGCTCATTCATGATCCCCCAACCAGGGAATAACAAAGTCCATATTAAAGCCTTTGGTCTAGTGCTATTTCTGCCATGTCATTCTGTATTAGTTATGATTGCATATCTGAAGAGGTAAATGTTGGGGATTTTGGTGGAAGATGTCCTGGCCAGTTTGCTTCATTTTGGTTTCTCTTATGAAAATCCTGGGAATTCCTTCCATACCAACATAGCATTTCTTCTGCAGAAGACAGTTGTTGAGTCAATCACCAGGGACAGCCAAATGCAAAAAGTTTTGAAACTGTTTGAAAAACAAGAATTAAAAACCCCATGTTCTCCAGTCTGGTTTCCTGGACACCTCAGGAGGTCCCATATAATTCAATGTATTTTGAAAAGAAACTGAAAGAAATTAGCCAGCATCTAAGATAAAGGTTGTTTAAAGGAGCCAAAAAAAAATATTAAGTGAAAATCATTCCTATCACTCTGAACCAAAAGGACAGAACCCTAGAGACAACAAAAGCAACAGTCTTCTCACATTTTCAGAAATAATAAGTGAGAACTCGCTGAGCTGTGAAGAATTTGATATTCCTATCAACAAGGAATCCTCTACAATATTCTGTAGCTGGTCAGCTTGAAATCTGGATTACAATACAAGGAGATCCTTGGTTGAGATAATCCCTTTATCTTCAAAATAAATAGTATGTTGTTTTGTTATCCTTGTTTCTGAAGTAACTTTTCTCTTTTGCAAGATGTCACTGGCTTTCTGTGATTTAGGACCCATAAAACAGCTGAAGAGTGATTTTGAATGGTTGTTTAGCCACACAGCTATCCTGTTGTCTAGAGATAGTCACACTGGGGAAAGTCCCATTCCTGTACTTCTTGAGGCCTCTCACTCATGTCACACCATTGCTTTTCTTTGTCTTATGTAAATTCCATTCTAGAATCCATTTCCTCCTCACCTTAACCTTTTAGAGTTCTTGATTTCATTCAGAGTTCACCTCAAGTGCCACCTTAGCATGTTGTCTTTCTTGACTCCCTCAAATGACAATGCTTTAACACCCTAGCATCACCAATTATGTTGCAATTATTCTATGCAAATAACAACAGATAGTATTGATAAACCACCTTAAGGTTTGCAAAGTACTTTATATAAGTTATCTCCTATAAATCTCAAAACAAACCTTTGAAACAGATGTTATTATCCCCATTTTACAGATGAGGAAACTGAGGCTGAGAGGTATTACTTACACAGGGTCTTAAAGCTAGGAAATGTTTGAGACATGATTTGAACTCAAATCTTTCTGATTCCAAGTCCCACATTCTATCTATCTAAAATGTTTCATAAATGCCTCAGATAGATAAGACAGAGAAAGAGACAGAGACAGAGACACAGAAAGAAAGACAGACAGACAGAGACAGAGAGAGACAGAGAAAGAGAGAGGCAACTAAGATAGAATGCCAGAATTGGAGTCAGGGCAATATCTTCCTGAGTTCAAAAGCAACCTTAGACATTTACTAGCTGTATGATCCTAAGCAAGTCATTTAATCTTATTTGCCCCAGTTTCCTCAACTGTAAAATGTATTGAACTGGAAAAGGAAATGGCAAACCACTCCAGTATGTTTACCAAGAAAATTCCAGATGGGGTCACAAAGAATCAAACATGACTGAAACAAATGAACAAAAAATATAGATAGATATGTGTGTATATATACATATTCATATGTATATATATATATATATTTATATACATCTGTATACATACATATATATACAAAACAGTGTATATATATATATATGTGTGTGTGTGTGTGTGTATGTATGTGTTTGTGTGTATACATATAGATATATATACATATCCTTTCCCCTCCTCCTCCCCTGTAATAAAACATAAACTCTTGAGAGGAAGGATAATTAGTTTTTTAGGGGATTTTGTCTTTATGTCCTCAGGTTCTGGCATATTTTAAATTTCTAATTGGTGCTCATTGATGGAATGATTGAGTTTATGCTGGTTTCAGACCCTGAGCCTTCTTAACTGCTCTTCCTCTTTATATATTGTGTGACCTTAGACAATTCCCTCTACCCCTCTAAACCTGTATTTTTCTCCTCTTCCAGCTCAAGTTCATAAACCCTTATGATCCTTCTGGTCATTTTATGTCTTCCCAACCCATTAAGGGGCTCACCTAAATCTAAATGAAGCCTTATTAGTTGATTGCCATTTTCTGCTACTTGGGCATTCTTACTATCCTCTTCACCTTTTCTTCCTAAGTGATCTTCTACATTTGGCTATACACTGTCTCAAGCCATTCTAACAACCCAGATTAATTGGATAATGAAAAGGAGAGGAGGCTATAGAAGGTAATGAAATCAAAAGAAGAGGAAAATGGAGATTGATAAAGAAGAAAGCAGGAGTATGAAAGAGGAAAGGAAGTAGGAGAGAGAAGAGAGCAATATTTTGTTTCTTATTCCCCTTTTCCCCCTACCTTTAAAAAAAAATTTAGCTGGCAAAGAATTGAAGCATGTATCAAGAATGAACCTGTTTTGATCTTAAGGCCAAAACAAAGAATGAAGCATAGTGGTACACATCAATTAATAGAATTATCCATGTATTTTTGTTACCTTTACGCTGTTATAAAATGTCTTTATAAATTCTCTCTTTCTCTAACTCTCTACCCTATTCCTTTTAAATTTTGAACAATCAAAATGAATATTCACTTTGACTCTGAATTCAGGAATGTATTATAGATTACACATTTAAAATTTATAGGTTTCAGTTTTATTCATAATTAATTAAACACCATAAACTAAAATACAACCTATTTTTCCTCATCTTCTTTGAACAAGTGGACTGAAAATAAATGTGAAAAAATGACAAAAGTTGAAAAAGTCTAAGTTTAAAAGTATAATTTTAGTCTCATTGTTGGACTTTAGAACTCCAACAATAATACTCAAAAACCAGATGATTGTGAAGAATAAAAGGCTTACTTGCAAAAGATTTGGAACATACACCTGAATTAAACCAAAGTATGAATCTATCAAAAGGATGAATTTCTATTCAAATGTCTTATTCTGGTGAAAATACAAAGGACCAAATGGCATGGTTTTTCTTCCCCTACACAAAAAAAAATCATAATCATAAAAAGAGTTTATCATATAAGACCTCCCCTAAAATAGTAGTAATTGTTGCTTGAGGGGAAAATGCTTAGATCTGCCTACTCAGAAGCATTTGAAAAAGAAAAAAGAAGCTATAGCAAGAACAGTATATAACTCCCTCTGTCCTAAAAGTATCACCTCTTCAATAACTGAAATTGACTTCCAATAAAACTGTGCATATATTCTTTGACCTAACAATACCTCTATTAAGTCTGTATCCTAAAGAGATCATAAAAATGCAAAAAGACCCATATGTACAAAAATGTTTACAGCAGCTCTCTCTGTGGTGGCAAAGAATTGGAAATCAAAGGTATGCCCATTAATTGGGGAATGACTGAACAAATTGTGGTATACAAATGTAATGGAATACTACTGTTCTATAAGAAATGGTGAGCAGACTTATTTCCTAAAAGCCAAGAAAGAATTGCATGAACTGATGCTAAGTGAAGTGAACAGAACCAAAACAACATTGTTCATAATAACAGAAGATTATATGATAATCGACTATGAGAGATTTAGCTCTTTTCAGCAATACAGTGATCTAAAACAATTCCAATAGACCTGAGATAGAAAATGCCATCTGCATCCAGAGAGAGAACTATGGAACTATGTGGATCAAAGCATAGTATTTTTACCATTTTTTGTTTGTTTTTTTTCTCATGGTTTTCCCCCTTTGTTCTGATTTTTCTTTCACATCATGACTAACATGGAACTATGTTTAAAATGATTGTGCATGTATAATCTATATCAGATTTCTGGCTATCTTCGGGAAGACAGAGGTAAAGAAAAGAGGGAGAAAAAATTGGAACTCAAAATCTTACAAAAATGAATGTTGAAAACTATCTTTATATGTAATTGGGAAAATGAAATACCACTGAAATATTTTTTAAAGATATCAGTGGTTCTTTCAATAAATAAAAGCTCTGAAATATTGAATAAAAAGGTAGCATATAAATAAGTTATTAAAAGTAAAGTACCATAAAATTAAATACTATTACAAAGAATTTTATATTAAAAAATTATGTCCATGATTTGGCAAATGACCTATAATAATTGTATTTTGCTAACTTGGTTATAAGAAATTCTATACACCATATAAAACTATACAAAAAAAGAAAAATAAAGAAATGGTGAGCAGGTATATTTCAGAAAAAAACTTGGAAAGACATAAACTGATGCTGAGTAAAGTAAGCAGAAACAAAAGAACATTGTACATTGTAAAGGCAATATTATGCAGATAATGCACTTTGATAGATTTTGTTTTTCTCAGCATTTTAATGATTTAAGACAGTTCTATGAGACTAATGATGGAAAATGTTATCCACATCCAGAGAAAGAACTAAAGAGTCTTTATAAAGATTGAAGCATACTATTTTCAATTTTTTGTTCGTTTTTTCTTTGTGGTTTTCTCCTTTTGTTCTGATCCTTCTTTCAAAACATGACTAATGTAGAAATATGTTTAATATGATTAGGCATGTATAACCTAAATCAGATTGATTGCCACCTTGAGAAGAGTAAGGGGAGAGAGGGAGAAAAGTGGAAATTAAAATCTTATAAAACTGAATGTCAAAAGCTAATAAATAATTTTTAAAAGAAAGGGGTAAGGGAAGAAACTGACTTCCAACAGCTTTATGCTACTGAAATAGAGAAAATGCTCCATTCTACAAACAAGAGTGCAAACACTGATGTGCATATTGAAAATGAAAGGGGAAAGTGATGCTTTTTTTTTTCATTAGAGTACTAGAAGTTATATTTGTAGTGGAGGAGATGATATTTAGCTAGTCATTTTGGGTAAGAAAAATCTCATTAAACATTCATATACCTTTTTACCTAGCACCCTGTATATCCCACCCTTCATTAATACCCTCTTTTATGACACATATAAATGATAAAGGGAAAAATTTCAAAGATATTAATTCTTAACTAGGGGAACCTACCTGTATAATTTGAGCTCCTAATTTTTCTAGGAAGTAATAGCTTGAAGAGGGAGCTTTCCCCAAAACAAAGCAAAGTCATCCAATTGAACTTATGGCTGAACAAAAAATTTATCTATAGGAAACCTGTCACTCAAACTTTGCATGAAGACCTTTGGCAAGGGAATAACCACTACCTTCCAACACAGCCTAATTAATCCTCATATTTACTGACTTTTTCCTAAAAACATTCTTAGATATATTCTAATTTTAAAAGCAAACAAGTAAACCCCATAAAACCCACAAATGGGCCTTCAATCAGCCTTTCCTCAGAAATAAAGTCTTTAAAAGTATTCTTTATCAAAGAAGGAAGCTAACCCAGAGATAAAGTACCTCTGAGGATGCCATATGCATAGTACTTCCTAATTCCACAGCAGTAAGCAGAAATAGAAGCAGTGAATGCATATTTGAGAAAACAAATTTAGGTTGGATTAAGAAAAAAATTCCTAACAATTGGAGCTATCCACAAGTGGAGTGAGATGCCTTGGGAAGAGGTGCATTTCTATAACTATTTGAACAGAGGCTGAAATATCTTTTTAAAATGTGTCATAGAAGATATTCTTACCAAAGAAATAGTAGGAACAAGGTGATAATTGGTTACTCCCAATTTTGAAATTGCATCATTGGACAATTGTGTGATCCCATGAAATATCAGGAAAGTTATTTCAAAATTAATCTAACATGGCATTAGATGGATTACTACTGTTGACCTTACCAAAATTCTCAGGCCCAGTGATTTGGTAAAGCCATTACCCAATACTGTCCCCATCATAGTCTCACCACAAAGCCCACACTTTTTCATGTTCCTTATAGCCACAGGCTTTGAGAATGCAAGCTTCTTTCAGGCAACCATATGGCCAGAGTTCTTTCACAAATACAAACTTCTAAAAAAGACCTCCCCAAAAAGGCAACAGAAAGGCGATAGTTGCCTTTCATCTTTTTAGATCAACTCTGACTTTTTCGATCTGCTGTCCAGTTTTCTTTAGGCAAGGGGTACATGATAATGTTTTCTATTACTTTGATTATCCATAGGTATCAAGAGTAAATTTTTTCACCACCCTGAGATTTTTCCTTTGGAAAGGTCTCTAACCTTAAAAAAATGAGCAAAGCAAATTGGCATAATCTATAAAATTTCCCAGAAAAAAAAAAAACAGACTACTATTTAACCCACCTCAATCTTTATAGTTTTACCAAAAGTAAAAGAATTTACCATACTCCAAAGCATTTGACTCTAATTTAATTCCATAGGAGTTGAAGTAGGAATATCTAATTATCAAAGAAGAGAGAACAAATAGATGGATTACTTAAATCCTAGGAAAGTGAAACTTGCTCAGAGTCCAATCTGGGATTCTATGAGAAATCCTACCATATGTCATCCATCAGGCCAAGCTGAAAATTTTGGCTATTCATTTGTGCAAACCAAAACAAAATCTAGTGGGGCCATTTCGGGCTTTAATGGTTTTCTACCTCTGATCTTTCTTAATTAAGAATTGACATAAGTTTATGCTTTATTCTTTGCCCTAAAGATACTACCCTTTTTATCTATATGCAAATAAAATTCAATGTGTCCACAACAATAGTATTGTTGTAAAGTCTAAAATGAAAATAAACATAAAAAAGCAATAGATTTCTGTGTGTGAATAGTTGATAAATAATAATTAATTGCTAGCATTACATAGTACTTTTCAAGGTTTGCAAAGGCCTTTACAAATATTTCACTTTATCTCCATAACAACTCTGGGAGGTAAGTGCTATTATTATTTGTATTTTAAAGATAAGGAAACTGAGGTGAATAGAGGTTAAGTCGCTTGTTTAGAATTACATAGCTAGTAAGAACCTAAAACTTGAGATTAGATTTTCCTGACTCTAGGTCCAGAGCTCTTGCCACCATATCACCTAGTTTATTTAGAAAAGTGAGCTGAATACCAAAAATTTTGTCACTTATGCAACATACCAGCTATCAAACCAACAGCATCCTATCAGAAATATACTAATCATAACAGATGGAGATTAACAGTTTCCAAAATATTTCATCTATTTAACTTGATCCTCTCAATTCTGAGAAGCAAGCTGGGCAAGAATTTTCATTGCCACCTGCCAGAAAAAGAAGCTGAAAATGAGAAAAGTTAAAGCCCAAAGTCACATGGCAAGTGAGTAATAGAAATGAGACTATAAATTAGGTTGATGATTCTCTTAACATTAGAAGGGATCTCAAAGAATATCAAGTACAACTCTTCGTTTTTACAAAGAAAATGGAGGCTCAGTGAGGTTAAGTGATTTGCCCAATATCACACAAAATATCAGATTTTCTGATTTCAGAACCAGTGGTCATTGCTTTATACTATATTCCCTCTCTTTCAGAGTCCTACTATAGTAAGTCTTCTTTGAGAACAGAGAATATTGGCAAAAAAAATGCTTTAGCTAGTCCAGAATTAAGAGAATCAAACAATAAAGTTAAAAGAATAGATATCTTTAATGCTTCTCTTGAATTGTTAACATTTCTGGAAATCTGATCAAGAATAAATTTCTGTGGAAAGCAAGATGATATTCTCTAGTTTTTAATGTATTTAAATCCAGAGAGTATCATTTGATTTAAGGTAATTGATAAAGTCTCTCATCATATCATAGAGCTAAGGGGAAGAAACATGGGCTGGATTATGGCACAATTTGGTGGGATTTGTAGCAATATGAACAACATAACCAAATAATATTTATTAATGAGCTAATGCCAATCTGGCTGGTAGGATCCTGCAAGTCTCTGTACCTATTCCTCTCATTTTAAGCATTTTTATTAGTAATTTGGATGAAGACATAAAAAGCATGGTACCTAACATTTAATAAATACATAATAATTTTTGTTCATTAAATATATACTTATTAAGTTTGCTGGAAATATAAAACTTAGATGGATAATAATACAAGTATTAAAATCAAGATTCAAAAACATCTTGGTAGGCATTAATACTGAGCTAAAACTAGTAAGATAAAATTTAACAGGGTTGTATAAAAATTCCTTGAGGACAAAAATCTTTCTATATTCTAAATACAGAATGGAAAAAAACATAGCTTAATAGCAATTCATGAAAAAGACATCTGAGAGTTTTAATTGACCACAAGTTTAATATGAATCAAAACATTGGTGTGTCTGCAAAAAAAAAAATGAAATTAAACAGAGTCAATAAAAATACAATGTACTGATCATAGGAAATAAATTCCTTCTGTTTTTCATGCTAATAAGCTAGCATTCAGGGTGCTTTATCTTGGGGTTTACTGGCTATATTTATTTCTTAAGGACCAGGTCTTAAACCAAAACCAATTTGATTCTGATTGGCCACCAATAGATCCTAGGCCAAGCCCCATTTGGTCATTGTTTGGTTCCTGATTGACTCAGATTGAAAGTAAATAGCAATCATTCTGCTTTGGCCAGAAACCCAGATTCATTCAGTCATTCATTCATTTAGATTTTTTTTTTGGATTAGGTGAAAGATGAAATTCTTTGCCTTAATAGCTACCTAACATTAATCACTGATTGGGTACAGCCTCAGTCAAACTGAGATTTGTTAAAGACTTTAGCTTAAAAAGGCCAAAGTCTCCCATTTTATGCAGGGTCATCTCCAGTCGTCTTGACCTGAATCTTGCCACTGGACCCAGATATCTCTAGAGGGGAAACTGAGGCAGGTGACCTTGTACAGCCCTCCCTCACTGAAATCCAATTTACTCGCATGTCATGGCATCCCCTTCCTGATGTCATGGTCCTCTTCAAGAATGAAGGACAAGGGGCAGCTAGGTGGTGCAGTGGTTAGAGCACCAGCCCTGAAGTCAGGAGGACCTGAGTTCAAATCTGGTCTCGGACACTTAACATTCCCTAGCTGTGTGACACTGGTTAAGTCACTTAACCTCAATTGCCTCAGCAAAAAAAAAGCAAAAAAAAAAAAAAAAAAGAATGAAGGACAAAAAACAACAATAATTTAGCATTCGAGATATTTTGTTATTTCTAGAGACTATGTTTTAAGAGGGATAAGTTGCAATACATCCAATAGAGGTGGGGCTGCTAGAGTTTATAATAAAGGGAGAATAGTTGAAGAATTAGGAATGTTCAGATTTGCAAGACAGAATAAGATATTCCATAGAAAAGAGATTAAGTATATTCTAGGTTATTCTCAAGGGCAGAAGTGTGTGGTATTTCTTTCAATATAAAGGGGAAAAATAAAGCTATTCAAAACGGAATGGGCCACTTAGATATGTAGTTGACTCCCAATCATTGTACATACCCAAGCAAAGACTGGATAGCCATATGTCAAGAATGTTCATTGGGTAGGAAGCTACATTAAATTGCTTCAAAGATACCTTCTAACTCTAAGATTTTAAAAATGACTACTAAATTTAGAATAGATCCTAAGAATCTATATACTGTTAATTGATATCACAGAAGCTAAAGGTAAAACTGTCATGATCACGAGTTTAAGGAAAGAAAAAAATGGGGGACAGACAAGATACATGCTCAATACATTTACCGTGGAAAACAAGAATTCAACTTAAGGGTAGAATCTCCAAAAACTGCTGCCTCCTGGAGTGCTCATACAAATCTCTCTTGAGAATCTGAGCATCTTTGTTTCCAGAACAGTCTTAACAGAAAATCCTGTACCCAGGATAGACATAATACAAGCTTATCAGCATAGTAAATCGCAACCCTGATCCAATGACCCACAAAAAATTAAAGTCTTTGTTTCAACCGACACACAATGATTTAGTAATTATGTCAAGCTTCCCTTCAACACTAAGAAGTACCAAGGAATTGAAAGGATCTATGTAGTATACTACACTAAACTGTCATATAGCTTGACTGTGGAATAAAGTTAATCAAGAATTGTACTTAATAGAGCTATCTTACACATTTTGTGCAGCTAGGTTTCACAATGTATAACTCATGGGATTTGGGGAAGACTCATCTTCCTGTGTTCCACTTTAGCCTCAAACACTTACTAGCTGTGTGACCCTGGGCAAATCACTTAACCCTGTTTGCTTTAGTTTCTTCATCTATAAAATGAGCTGTAGAAGAAAGTGGCAAGTCATTCCAGTGTCTCTACCAAGAAAACCCCACATAAGGTCACAGAGAATTGGATATGAACTGAAAAACAACTGAACAATAACATGCATCATATAAAGACAATCAATTGTCCAAGAATTGTAATACAGTAACATATGTAGCACTCAAACTACCCTTAACAGAATTAAATCTTTCGCCAGCAATTCAGGAGACCCTTGAGGATTTTGCAGTGCCTCAGGATCATCGATATGAACCTCTTATTATACTGTAGACAGCTGAGGTGCCAATTCAAATAGACTTCTGGCTACTAGAATGATGCTAAGAGTGATTCCATTCTGTTTTTCACAGTGGGGCAAATCTATAATTTGCAGCACTTGAAAGCCCTTAAATAACCTAGAGGCAGTGCCAATCCTAGCAATATTGTGAAGTCAGAGAAGTCTATCTTTGGTGTACTCCCTCCTCCTTTTAGATCACTCCTTCCTCCATCCTAATGACCCAAATATTCCCATACTGATCAATTTCCAAATTAACCAAATATCTTCCCTCCACCATAATACTCCACCCAAAACTGTTTTTCCCAGGCAATAATTTCTTCTTTATAAGCTAACCTTCTCCCCCTATCAAATGGGATGCATTCTCATGTCCCATTCCCACAGATCTGACTATGCTCTTAGTTAGTTGTCAGGCTGGAATAGATTTGATAATCTAACTCCTTAAAGGATGACTGAAAAATAGCTCAATAGTGAGAAAGAACATAGGATGTTAAAGTCAAAAAAGATACAGGTTTAAATCCTTGCTCTGGTACCTCTCAATCTTGTAATCATAAATCAAAGCAAATTGTCTCTTAACTTCATTTTTTTCATCTTTAAAACAGGAATGATACTGCTCATGTAATGGGTGAAATACCACACATCCACCCACATACACCCTACATACACATACTTCAATTAACAAGGGTGTCTATAACCAGGGGCATAAATCTCTTTGATTAGATCAGTGAAGGAAAAGGCATGACTGGCTATCCAATAAATAAATAAATGACTGTGACTCAGAGAGTTTTAAACAGCAAAGGAATGTTATCAGTTCCTTGGTCCAGAGGAGTCCAGCTCTGAAATAGATTTCACTTGAAGACTCCAGTTCAAGCCAAGCCCATAAAGGGAAATGCTCTTGTGAGAGAAAGAGATGGTTCCTCCTTTTTGTCCCCACCTTCCATTGACTATGTCATTGAAGAAAAAGGACCAATAGGATACAACATATCTGACTAGAATAATAGATAGGCACAGTGAGGAGACATAGAAACACAATTAGATATAGGAGCATAGACCCCTGAAAGAGAAAGTAGCTTCATGAAGTGTGAAATATCATGATGGAAAATATAGTGGCTATTGACTTTTAAAAGGCACTCATTCTTTGAGTCCAGCAAAGAATGATACTTCATCAAAACTCCACAAAGGGACAAAATATCCCAGTGCTACTACTTACAATATCACCTCTTGAAACATGGATATATCAATATCTTTTGTACATTAAGTTTGGGTCTACTCTTTCCAAAGATGTTTTGTATGTAGGAAGAGGCTGTGCCTCTGATTTGGGGAAAGGATTTTTTGTACCATCTGTTTTATTATAGCACTTCAGTAAATATCCTTTTCTAAAAGTTAATTTATGCTATTAAATAAAAATTGATGGGAAACAGAAATGAAAACTCATAAGCAAAACTATGAAAAACCTAGACCCACAGTGTTGTTCTTAGAAACCTGAGAAGAGAAGTAATTAACTGTCCTCTGGGACATTAATCTGAGAGTACCTGTGAAGGCCAGGGCAGTGATTCCAGAATAAGAATCTATTGTTCTTTTTCTTCAGTCATTTTTCAATCATGTTCAACTCTTCATGACACCATTCAAGTTTTCTTGGCAAAGATAATAGAGTGGTTTGCCATTTCCTTTTCCAGCTCATTTTACAGATGAGGAAACTGAGGCAAACATTGTTAAGTGATTTGCCCATAATCATACAGCTAGCAAGTGTCTGAGACCAAAAAGATAACTCTTCCTAACTCTAAGCCCTGCACTCTATTGCACTACTTAGCTGCCCTAGAATAGTTGTTATACTTCTATTACCTGACTCTTAAGGTTATTATGAAGAAAGTACTTTGTAAACCTTACATTACCTTACATATAGATTTAGATTTCTCATATATTTAGATTAATTTATATTTATATTTACTTATATATATATAGTTTTATATTTATTTATATTATATATATGAATATGTATTTTATGAGTATGAGTTATAGCACTTACTACTTATAAGTCAATGAAATTTAATTTGACTGGCTCAGCCCCAGCCCCCAGAATGCATATATGCTATAACTTAACTGACCTAAAGACCTAGTATCTTTCCCATCCCAGATACTTTTATGCCGTGTCACAATTATAGTTAAAGTTTCCTGTCTGCCTG
>JAJPUD010000744.1:317553-373404 GCA_023553655.1 Myrmecobius fasciatus | reverse complement strand
CTTTGGAATCTCCATCTGGAGCACACATTCTGCTCTATGTCCTAGACACTACCTGTGAGTTGCCTGTGGAATTTAAAGGGTATTGGTCTTTATGGCAACACTGTGATGTAAATACTACAGATACAATCCCTCCCTTTTACAAATGAGAAAACTAGGGTTCAAAAAAGTTAGGGTTTTGTAATATCTACCCTACAGATACAATCCCTCCCTTTTACAAGTGAGAAAACCAGGATTCAAAAAAGTTAGGGATTTTGTCCCTGGTCAAGTAAATGCCAATGGGGAGGACTTGAATCCTGGTGTCTTCTGAACCCAAGTTCTGATTTCTTCCTGAATTGCCTTTATGATAACTTTTCATTTTGATGGGGAAATACTGAAGACATAAGACCTCAATACAAAGACAAAAGCAACAAATGAAGATAATACTAAGACAAGGGGAAGGTGTATATTTGTAATCAGGTGAATATTCTCAGCTTAGTGGTCTCTACCTTCTGTATTTGTCTAGCCTGAGAGCTGATGCTAAACAGACTACAGTACTGTTTAAGAAGTAAGGAAAGAATGCCTTATGTATTTGAGAAAGCACCTTCAATGCTAAAGAGAAATTTTAAGTTTTAAGTAGCAAAAGAATATACAACATCAGGCTAGAAACTACCAAGTAATTAGTGAAGAACTGCTGAAAATTCATTTCATGCTTTTCAATTCTGACAAGCCTTGACCAGCCCTACTAGACAAAGGTGTCAAAGTTAGGGAAGAGTCGAGAAATTTTTTTTTTAATATGTAGTTTAAAGACTTCCCATGATCTGTAGGGGAATTGGTTTTCAAAGTTTCAAAGTCACTTTATGGGGCACATAGATCTTAAATTGTTAATTAGATGGTTGTCATTAAAAGAAACTATGACACCTGAGTATAATTCTGAATTTCATAAAGCAAGAAAAAGTACTTAATTTTTTTCATCAGACCATTTAAAACCTTTCTTTTGTTTTCTTGTTCATCTGCTCAATGTCCTTCAACTGGCCTCTCTCCAATCTGGTTTCTGACCTCATCGTTAAACTGAAATTACCGTGTCCAAAGTTGTCATTGATCTCTTGTTAAATTTGATGGTCTTAAGATTAGAAGGGTAGCAGTAAACTGGGAAAATATTTTTACATCCAAAGGTTCTGATAAAGGCCTCATTTCTAAAATATATAGAGAATTGACTCAAATATATAAGAATTCAAGCCATTCTCCAATGGATAAATGGTCAAAAGATATGAACAGACAATTTTCAGACGAAGAAATTGAAACTATTTCCGGTCACATGAAAAGGTGCTCCAAGTCACTATTGATCAGAAAAATGCAAATTAAGGCAACTCCGAGATACCACTACACACCTGTCAGATTGGCTAAAATGACAGGAAAAGATAATGACCAATGTTGGAGGGGATGTGGGGAAACTGGGACACTGATACATTGTTGGTGGAACTGTGAACAAATCCAGCCATTCTGGAGAGCAATTTGGAACTATGCTTAAAAAGTTATCAAACTGTGTGTACCTTTTGACCCAACAGTGTTTCTATTGGGCTTATATCCCAAAGAGATCTTAAAGGAAGGAAAGGGACTCATGGGTGCAAAAAAGTTTGTGGCAGCCCATTTTGTAGTGGCTTGAAACTGGAAACTTAATGGATGCCCATCAATTGGGAAATGGCTGAATAAATTATGGCATATGATTGTTATGGAATATTATCATTCTATAAGAAATAATCAACAGGATAATTTCAGAGAGGCCTGGAGAGACTTACATGAACTGATGCTAAGTGAAATGAGCAAAACCAGGAGATCATCATACACAACAGCATCAAGACTATACGATGATCAATTCTAATGGACATGGCTCTCTTCAACAATGAGATGATTCAAACCAGTTCCAATTGTTCAGTGATAAAGAAAGCCATCTACACTCAGAGAGAGGACAGTGGGATCTGAGTGTGGACCACATCATAGCATTTTCATGCTTTCTGTTGATGTTTGCTTGCATTTTGTTTTCCTTCTCAGTTTTTTTTTCTTTCTAGAACCAATTTTTTCTTGTTCAGCATGATAACTATAAAAATATGTATACATATATTGGATTTATTATATATTTTAACATATTTAACATGCATTGGACTACCTGCCATGTAGGGGAAGGGGTGGGGAGAAAGAGGGAAAAATTTGGAACAGAAAGTTTTGCAAGGGTCAATGTCGAAAAATTACCCATGCATATGTTTTGCAAATAAAAAGCTTTAATTAAAAAAAAAATTTAAAAATGAACCACTCTGATAGTCTAGCAAAACTTTTGGACCTCTTCTCAGGATAACATTTTTTAAATTTATAAAATATACTAGATTACAAAGGAAACTAAATTATACTAACATGTAGTTATCAAAATATTTTAACAACAAGTTCATGGGCCCCAGGTTAAGAATGCCCACCTCAATCCTATCATCCTATAATTCTATAAACCTCCTCCAAGATAGAGAAGATAATAATTTCAAGGCTACTGCTCATACTGGAATGCTAAAGGACTAGCTCCAGAGCAACAAACATTAGTATTTGGGAAAGAGTTACTACAGTTCCATTTGAGAAGATCATGAACTCTAGGCCTTAGTCATCTTTAGAACCCAGAAAAGTGACTCAGGGAAGCTTTTATTTAAGGTTTTTTTTTTCGATCCAGCAGTTCTTCCTAAAAGGGTGGACAATCAGCCCTTTGGATTTAGCTCTCAAAATGACACCAAGAATAATAACCGTCTGGGATGCACACAAAACATTACACATGTGAGTTTATACACATACATACATATACACATATACACACAAGTCCAAGGAATTGGTATCTCAAGCCCTAGATACCCATTACTTAATAAAGCCATTCAGCATTCTCCTCCATGATCTACCACCTTTGGCAGAGACTCCTAACTGCTCCTTGCTTTCTAGAGGCAATGATATGACAACTTGGCAGGATGTCCAGATATGGATAGAAGATAAAGCCAAAGATGAAGGGAGCAAAAAAATTAAACATAATTCTGTCGCTCACATAGCAAAAAAAAAAAAAAAAAAAAAAAAAACCCAAACTTTGAATATGGTTAGAAATACAAGCAATTCCTAGGTTAGAAGTGACTAAGAAACTTTGTGCTGTACTTTCTGTCCTTAATTAAGAATGATGTTGGAAACATTGGTGAGCCCACACATAATTCTGCTCTGTATAGAATTATATTGCTTGGGAAGGCACAGGGTGTGTTAAAAACCTTGACATTCTATCCCCCTGAAAGAAATTGCTTAAGCATTCATGGAATGGAGAAATAAGCTGAGTAAGGTTCTCACAATACTTAAATAATGCTATTCCCCACCCATCCAGCCACAATTGATTAATTTGTGAATTAGAATATGAATGTTAGAAGAGGAGGAAACTGTGTAATAGATGTCAGTTTCTTTGCCTAGTCTGTCAGCATCTCATCAGCCTGGGGACTTAGGGTGACAGACACTTAGGCACATAAATATCCTTGAGCTATTCATACCTGTTGGCTAGTGGCTAGGGTTGTTTAATATTTATTGGGCACCTTCAATGTTATGATGGATATTGAGGAAGAAGCAATCATTAGGGAAAAGATGGCAATAAAAGGTTTGTTATAAACAGAAGTCAAAAGCCTACTGTATACAATGCTTTTGGATAAAGAATCAATTTCTGGAACTGACCCTTTTTGGCAGAAGCCCTCAACTATATCCAAAAAGAAGACTAGGAGCATTGCTTTTCTGGAAATCCTAGGAAAGCCCACATGTATGATGAATTATTCACAAAGCCAGACCTAAAAATGAAAGAGAAGGAGAAATATAGAAAGATGAAAAGAAGGATAGAGAGGATTGGGAGGGTAAAAGAAACAAGGGAGAGAGATTCAAAGCCTCTCCTTGAATAAAAGGACATTAATTACAGAATGGTTTGGACTGCTTCTTTCATGTCTTTCATTGTGGTTGTATGGAAACAAGATAGGATCAATGGAGTAGAATATGATCAGTCAGATCCCATCTCTCTGGCTTAAGTGAATTGAAGCTCTCCAGGCAGTCATGCAAATGAAATAAATGCAGGCTAGCTGGGCAAGGACTACTGATTCGATGATCAATTATGTAGAGTTAAAGGGGCTTGCAAGTGACCTGATTTCTTTTAAAGCAAATTTTGAATTGGATTTTATTTTAACCATAAAATAGGATTGCTAAAATAAATCATATGTTCCTTTAACCAAAAAAAAAAAAATTAAAGCAGCAGACCCATAAAAAATCATGCATTTTATATAGCAATGACAAAAAAGCACCCACGATTTCACAAAAATCTAATGACTCCAAGAGTCTGGATTTTTCAGAAGTTCTGTTTTCATTATTCCCCTCTTCAGTTAAGTCATAGCAAACATCCTCACTATTTACATGGAAAAACAAGCAGGAAAAACAAGTAAGGACATAATATCATGTAATCCAACAGGCAAAAGTGCCACTTTCAAGTTATTTTTATCTCCTTCCTAAGTTATTTAAATGATATCAAACTCCTTCACTCCAGCCCATCTTCTAGTTTCCCAATTACAACCAATACCCACAGCAAAACATTATTCAATTCCCTGGAGGGAATAGTACCTATATCTTAGTTAAGTGAAGAATCTGATAGCCAGTTAATAGAGAACCCCAGGAACTTAAGGAAACTGAGATATTAGCCCAGGTCCTTGAAGTCTCTATGCTGAATGAAATCGCAATCTCTGATCACTGCCTGTATCAGCATACAGATATTCCATGAAAACACAAAGAATTTGTGCATTATCCAATGCAGGAGATGGTAACAAAGTCCCTTCCTTTTTATCAGTCCCTAATAATGTTATTCTGACCTTCCTTCACATATTATAAGTGACCAATCAGTAAGATTTAAAAAGGAAAGAAGTGTGTATCAGGTTAAAAGGTGAGAAAACTCAAACATCTATGAATTAGTATCATTACAATGAAAAATATGGAGAGGGAAATGTTTCTAGGTCCCAGTTGATGTTCACAGTGAGAATGTTCTGACACTACAAAGAAACTCTTTGCAACAACTAAACACTGAGATGACCATGGAAATCATTATAATGAGATTCAGCAAATGGTTCCTTAGTAGCTATAAATACATTTAACTTTTCCACAGAAACAAAATTAATCTATAATCATCATCATCATCATCACTAATATTTACATGGTATTTACTATGTTCCAAGCACTGTGCTAAGTATTTTATAAGTTTTATCTCCTTTGATCCTTGCAACAAACCTGGAAGTTAGTTATTATTATTATTTCCATTTGCTATATACCAAAACATATATTTCTCTTGGTTGGATGAATTATTCTAAGCAGGAGAATTGCAATAAAGCTAAGCCACTGAACAGAGTTTTCATATTCCATAGAACTACACTTTCCTTTGTCAAGTATCAAAAATGCATATGAAGCCACAGATCATCAAAAAAAAAGTTCTATTTCTCTCCAGTCAATTGTCATAACTTGAACACAAACTGTCACTGAACAAGCACCTGGAGAGTCTGATTTTCATTATAGCAACTTTGAGGGGGGAAAGATTTCCCTTCTTTACTAAATTGAAAATTAAGGCCCTCAACAAGATGAAATTTTAGAAAGAGCACAGTATTCCTGCAGAAGACAGTGTCATTAAGAAAATCTTTCCTAATACAACTGTAACTTTCAAGAAAAAGAAGGCACACTTATTGCTGAGCAATTGAACTGAATTCATCTATGTCAATTTTGTTGTTCCCTTAAATACCTGTCCTCCTGAAAAGAAGATCTCTCCCTTCACATACAAAGCTACTCTTAAGTTGGATGTCTCTGCAGAGCACTGGTAATATTTTATTGTTTTATGTGAATAGACCATAAAGGCCAAATTGAAAGGTCTTGAAACATATCTTAAAAGAAATGTTAAGGCATTACATACAAGTTGACACTAGCCACTTAATCCTATAATAACTAACTTTTTTTTCAAAAAAGGTGAAGGATTCAAGCTTCTTAAAGAGAAAAAAGGAACTGGTCTTCACAGAAATAACAATCATTCCCAACCATGCCCTTTAGAGGCTTAGAGTGAAGAAGTTTACTTTGATATCCACACTAAAATATGGTCTTGAACTGTTTTCTTTTAAGAAAAAAAAATTAATTTCAAAGAACAGAGTTTCTATAAATTTTAACTGAAGTCAAGACTCTCTTCTTTCATGTATACTGATGATTCTATGGAAATCATTTAGGAAAGAGGAAGAACTCTGAGAATATTGGGAGCTTGAGTGGCTTAGGTAGATGAGGGTGGGGTAGGGATAGATGAGTAAGGGAATGGGGAAGATTTTATAGGACATAGCTGAAGCTGCAGGTTGCCAAATATTTATCACCTATAGAGGATAATCATGATAAGGATAATGATGCCTCCCAAAAACCCCAATAGTGCTTATATGCAACAGCAACAAAACAATAACATCTATATGTTCTTTTAAGATTTACAAAATGTTGCTTTATATACATAATATATTTATATAGTGTATTTGTCACCTAAAATGTGAAATCAGGAGAAAAAGTGAGTATGGTGTATTTTAACCTTCTGTACTTGGCAATTCTGTAGCTCCTCAGAGATTATCTGAACACTGGGAAACAGCATAGCTATAGTCTAACATGAAACTGCCAGAAGGTCCACCTCATTATCAGAAATTCAAAGGACCATTTAGATAGGGGTCATGCTCCCTATCACCACTCCTGCCACAGAGCAGAACTAGATGCTGAAGTCAATTTCATTCCTTGCCTACCAATATACTTCCCTTATTCAGGAGTGCATTTTGGCCAAGTACAAGGGAGATATAAATCGTATAGACAGTGCAGTTGCCTGCCAATGCCCTATGAAAAAGTCTTGCCTTTAAAGAGAAAGAAAAAGCATGGCTGGGTCAACCACATGGTTTCTGAAACGTGCTTGACTTAGCAAAGCTGAGATGGGCAAGGGTGCAGCAGTCCCCAAACCGGAAGGTGCAGAAATATGTGACCAAGGTGAGAAGCGCCAGGCTCACTGTGCCTTTAAGAGGCACAGCTAGGAGTTTCGGTGGCGCTGTCCGAGGTACCAGCTATGACTGCGGGCATGCTTACCACATGGTGGCTGGGTGTCTTTGTCTATTGAGTGAAAATGAGAAGGATCCTATCTGAGTAAACACACCATAAGAGAAGAGGTACAAACAACCAAGCAAGTGCCTGTAACCTATGACATTTTTAGATAATTGTAAAAGTGGAAGAATACTGCTGTTCTGGTCCTTGGGATGCCTGTGCTGGTTAAACAGGGAGGGGCTAGCTGCATAATAGGAAAGGCAGCACCCACAGAGCCTAACACAAAGGCAACTGAATATGGTGTTAAGAATAGGAAGGAGGGGTGGGGGAGGGGAGTGTTGGGAATTCTCGTCCCTCTGAGCCCCCAAGGAGGGATCAGAACATTAAACTTGATTAGAGCCCCTTCAGGGGGAGGAGGAGGGAGTGTGTGTGTGTGTGTGTGTGTGTGTGTGTGTGTGTGTGCTCTCCTGCTAGTAGGATCGGATAGGGAGAAGCCCAAACGGGGTTGGTAGTGGGTGGGTTCCAGTTGCAGAAAGAATATCTACTTAGAGATGCTCCTCTCTAATGAGGGGTGCTGTCGAGAAGTGCCACACAGTAGCTAATAGCAGCGCTGCTGGAGCGTGGAGAGAAGAGGGATGGAGGGAAGAAAGGGGGGAGGTGGTACTTCAGGGAACAGCACGGCTGAGGGGAAAAGGAGAGGAAAATCCAAGAGCTAGTGGAGAAGATGCGGAAGCCTAAGGGAAACCTGCCTGGTGTCTGGCAGATACCAGGGCCCCAGTGCAACCAACAGCTGTCCTGGTGATGCACACCTGCCAAGAAGCGGGAGGAGAGGAAGTGCGGGTGGGGGGAGTGGTGGAGGGGGAGAGAGAGAGAGAGAGACTGAAGGAGGAGCCTGGTTGCAGACTAGTGCCTCTCGGTGCGCAACCTCGCCTGTAAACCTCACCCAAGCATGCATGTCGAGTGTTTCCCAACCTACTCCCCATTTAACACCAAACCACTTCCTTTGCTTTTTATTTACAGGGCCTTTTATGCCCTAAAACCCTGGCGGGGGATCCTAATTCTTGAGGAAGATTAAGACAATATGTCTAATCAACATCAAGGATTTGGTGCATTTGAATAAATCTGCAAAGCCTCTTCCCTTTGCCTGACACTGCTGCTGCTACTACTGCTACTGCTGCTGCCATCGCCTCCGCCTCCGCCCCCACCCTACCCCCTTTATGGTTTGTAGTTCATTAGGAGCACTAGAAGATTGATAACACACCTGTTTTCCTAACTGCTCGATACAAGTCCGCCCAATTTATCTCTAGGGACCCGTTAAGAAGTCGAACAGTGTTAAATAGTTAAGGGGGAGAAAGAGACTCAAAAACTCTGACTCTGGAGCCTTTCTGAGCTTCCCCCATAGAATAACTGGAACTTCCAACTTCCAGGTACTTTGGGGCGGCGGCCTTAGAAATGCCCGTCACCTCTACGGAGGACACTCCATTTAACAGCTGACTTGAAACAGTCCTCGGCAAACTGTTGGTCCCCCAATGAAAAGGGGCTTTCTTTATTTTTGTTTGCTCCTTGATTTCTGGCACTGAGCTTTCGGGACTTGGAACCTGACAGAGCCGACTATCCATGGCCCTCATTTCCCAAAAGGCAGAGGCAGCACGGATGCCTTCCAAACTCATTTCGGGGAGAGCAGGTGGAACAGTGGGGAGAGAAGGGAACTGATTTCTCTCTAAGAGTGAGATTCTCAGAAACACAACCTGCAAAAAGTGAACCGCAGGAAGGGAATGGGAATGGGAGGGTGTGAAAATCAGACAAAGCCTGAAAAACTTGGCACACACATCAGGCTCCCTAGTCCGTGAGTTCCTTGGCTATCCACATTGGGGGATGGGGATGTCAGAAACCAAAAGTCTTACCTTGAAAAACACTAGTGCACACGCTGGCCACATCAAAATAGCTCCTTAAACACACCGAAGTGAAGGGTGCACTTTAGGAAAGGTGCAAATTGGAACCAGAATGGGAAAAAAAAATAATCCCATCCATGAGTGGTGTGTTTTGGGTTTTGGTTGATTTTTTTTCCTCACGAGGGGAAATGAAAAGAAGGAAAGGAAGGGTAGGGTGCGGGAGAAAGGATATGGCCAATCGATGAGCTTCTTGGCATATTTTCTGACAATATTATCTTCTCCGAAGATAAACAGGGATCTGTTGACGGTGAAACAGTTCTGCCTGACCGGAATGGGGTTGTATAAAGCCATAGTCCTGGCCCTCTGGGCTTTGGATTGCTTGTAGGCTGCCGCTGCCCCCGCGGACTGCACTGGTGTTCCTTGCCGGTTCCTGCTCTGCTCCGAGTCTCCATCTCCAGATCCCGGCCTGCCAACCACAGCCTCCCCAAAGCGAGCCATCCTGGAAGTTTAAACAAACAAAACACACACAAAGGTGATCCGAGCCGAACGCCCCACACCTAGCGACAAGCAGAGACAGACAGACAGAGGCAGCGAGAAACAGAGGCACCGAAATGGAGAGGCAAACGACAGCAGTCGCTGAGAGCCAGAGGCAGCAGCTGGCGGCAGCACCACCACTCTGGACCGTTCAGTTTAAAGGCGACTGCTGTGAAGCTCCATCCCTCAGGAAGAGGAGGGAAGGAGGGAAAAAAAAGGAAAGGGACTCAGATCCTAGAGGCAATGTCTTTTCCTTCAAAGAGTCAGGACATGTTGGCGCTTGGGACCGGGAGGGATGCGGGTGGGCTGGTTTGCCCTTCAAACATCGCTCTTCTGGAGACACACACACACACCCCAGTTTCCAGAGACAGGCTGTCACTGGCTCCAGTCCGTAGGTAACAGTTTGGTGATTGACTGGTTGGGGGAGGAAGAATGAAAAATTAAAAAAAAAAAACTTTGAAAAGGATGCAGAACTGGGAATGGTGAATCTTTTCCAAGCTTTGTCCCTGGAAGGCAGTTTAAGGGATCAACCCTAAATTCCACAGGGACAGTCTTGGGTCTTTAAATCTGCCAGTACAGACGCAAATCAGTGGAGGGATTAGAGGGAGAAGAGAAATGCATAAATCAAGGTTCCTTCTTGCTGTCAGCACAACCTTCCTCACCCCCCCCGCAAAAAAAAAAAAAAAGAGTTATTCCCACAGGGGGGAAATCACTTCCCGATGGTCCGCCTGACTTAAAAGTTAAGCCTGGAGAAAGCAAAGGCAGTTCCTAAGTCCTTGCCGGCGCCCAGCTCAATGCCACCGACCAGCAGGCAGCCCAAACGCTCGTCTGCACCTCCTCCGGGGGCGAGGACTCCGGTGAGGAAACAGGTTGCTGCGTTCAGGCTGGTCTCAGCCCGACGCGGGAGGGGTCCAAGGACTGAACTTCCTCCCGAACGACTCAATCTTCCCCTGCAACCTAAACATCCTCTCTCCAGGGAGAGGAGGAGGAGACAGGAAAGGGGAGAGGAGAGGGTGTAAGGAGGTTGGGAGAGCGAGGGGAGGGGGAAAGACAGGAGAGGGGGAAGAGCAAGAAGTGGGGGGGGGAGGTAGAGCTCAGCAGCTCACCACTCACAAGCAGACCTGGAGAGAATGAGGATGGGGGTAGGAGGACGTGGAGAGGAGTGGGCGGAGTATAATCAGGAAGAATCTCGGGCAATAAGGGTAGTGAGGGTTGGGGCGGGAGGGGGGGACCGTGTAAGTGGGAGCTGTTCTGGTTTTTTTTTCCTCTAAAGCAAAACGGCAACATGCAGCCTTCGTAGTCCTTCCTAGGCAAGAATCTCCCTAAAGGATGATTCCAAGGAAGAAACCCCGCGCAGCTAGAGACAGAGTGCTATCTCTGCCAACGGCCGGGGCTGGGGGCGCACATGCACGCGCTTCTCCCAAATGATTTCCATGAGCTAGCGCAGAGGCTCGGAGCCAAGTTCTTGGGGAACCTCGGGAGCAGGGAGCTGTGCGCATATCGCCCCCTGCTTCTCCATTCTTGCCTCCCCAGCCCTGGGTTAGCGTTCTAGATCTCCCTCTTTCATCTCTTTGCTGAGCCCCAGTCGGAAACTCCAGAGCATCTCCTCCCTCTCAATGGCTAGATTTCTCCATGGAAGGGTCTCCCTAAACGGAAGTCTACAAGTGAGGTGTTCTCTTGGGGAGGAATCAGATGGGAGGAGGAAGGAGCTCTTGAGACTCTAACCTCCCGGATAATTGAGACATCTTCTCCTGGAAACTTCTGCCTCTCCAATTCGGGAGAGTCGGGGGCAGCCTCCGACCTAAAGGCCAGTCCCCATTGGGGAATAATATCCCTCTGACCATCCATTCCATAACCCTGAGGAGATCTTGACTTCCGAACTTCCTCTGCTCTGAGACTATCTGGGCACTTGATGAGGGTTTCTGGAAAAACTGATCATTTTTATATTTTTACCTCTTGAAGAGTGTTTCATGTCCTTTAATCCTTCATATCCTTCAATCTTTCCCGAGTCATCTCTACTGCCTTTTTCAACGACCCCCTCCCCCTTTGAAAAGAGAAATAAAATAGAACAGGTAGCAGAAGTAAGGTAGGAAAAAAGGAGACATCTTCCCACCCACACTTGAGAATAGTTTTTATCTCAGGCCCAATTCCCAACCTAATGGAAGATACCCCAGTTTGAAGTTCTTTACTCACCCATACAAAATATTCCCCTGGAGATATCCAGGCTCTGAAGGGTGGAGAAAGCCCCATCGAAAGAGCCTAGGCACTTGGCAGTAATACCCTGATAAAATCAAGAGTAAGGCAGGGGAACAAGAGAAGGATGCTCAGGCCTAGCCCTAGGGATGCCTAGTCCTTTCTCTTCAGTTCTTTGGAGCTCTCTGATGTCACCTCTCCTGTGGACAGATGTCAACACCCACTAGCCCTCTTCCATTTGCTCCAATTTACAAAGACTTTTCATCTCTGCTTCTTCCAGCTTTGTCCCAGGTGGCCATTTCCTTTTCTAAATTACCAAAAGACTATAATATATATAGCAGTAGGGATGTCCTATGAGAGTGTTAGGCTGAAGTATAGCTATGATTCTGGCTCTAATTTCTACTAGGAAAAAAAGGCCAGTAAGGTCATAAGTGAAGGAACATGAGACACACCACAGTGTGCCTTGGAAATTGTGTCTGTGTATGATATGTGTAAACAGTGTGAGGGAATGTGTGTATATGAAAGAATAATGGGAAATGAGTGTGGGAACAGATTATCTATTCTTCCATGGAATAGTGGGTGTTTATATATGTATTGTATAAGTACATATTCATGGGTGAACACACATGCATGTGTTGCATGTGTGTGCTATATGTACTATATTATACAAGCACATAGTGTACATATATATTCTGTACATATATTATGGTGACAGTACATACACATGAGTGTATGTATATATGAGCATATATATACATAAGTGCATGCATGTGTATGAGAACATATGAGTGTATGTAAGTATACATTTGCATGCTCTGTATTGTTTCATCATGTACACGTGTGTGACAACTGCAGAAGGCTTAGAAATCTGCAGACATGAGTTTAATATTCCCATATCTTAGACATAAAATTATTGACCTCATGATTAAATGAAGTTCACTTCAGACCAGGTTCTGATTTAAGAGCAACTACTACAATCAGTCCTTTCCTTTCACCCTCTCTGTCCCTTCCTGCTTTACAAAGAGAGGTTCTTCCTTCCTTTTACCAAGGCAGCAGCAAGCCTAGTTCTTGCTGGGTCACTACCAATGTGTGCCTGATTACTAATAACAAATGACTTCAATAGCTTTCCTAGTAGAATTATGACAGAATTGAAATCAGAGGACCAAGGTTCAAATTCTAATTCAGCAACTTATTCCAGTGTGTCAAGTCACTTTCTTCAAATGTAAAATTGAGGGGAGTAGAGTTGGACTAGATGAACTCAGTGGTCATTTTCATCTCTAATTCCATAAGGATCATAGATTTTGAAGGTTTTTGAGAAGCTCTTTAGTCATTTCCCTTGTGCTCCAACAGAGACATACCCCAGACAGGGAATAAATTATCTTCTTAAATATGCCCGACAGTGAATTTTGACAAATCTCTGGCTAGAATGTTTAGCAATTCTAACTCTCAGGAAATGTTTCCTTATATCTATCCCAAGTCCCATATGCTACAACTTTGCAATTGATCTTATGTCCCTTCCTCATTAGAAAAGCATCTGATCATTCTCTATTAAATTTTCAAATACTTCAACTATTTTCACACATATCTCTGCTTCTTCCTAAATAATTCCAAATCTGTCTATCGATCAAACAAACATTTGTTAAATAAGTCATATAGAATCATAAATTTAGAGCTGGGCAGAGCCTTGCAATCCATCTAGTCATTTAACAAATGAGGAAACAGAGGCTAAATGACATTAAGTCTTTTGCTCAAGATCACACAGGTAGAAGGAGTAGTGCAAATCTTCTGGATTCCAAACTCTGCCTCAGTCAAATATTAAGTGCCTACTGTGTGTAGAGTTTACTTTTAGACCTTGACCATCTTAAGGTGGTACATGGAAGAAGAAAGACTCCCTACAAGCTTTTCTTGATATTACCCAAAGCATGAATGCAAGCTTAAGGCCCTCTCTTCCCTCTTCAACACAAAGAGTGTAAGTAATAGTCTGACATTTCTATAGGACCCATGAGAGGAAAAGCTATCTCGGGTAAAGAGGCATGGTTTTCACATTCTATTTCCTGTCTGGGAATCTCCAACTGGAGCTTTATGTGATTCTTTAACCTTAATCAATTTAGAGAAATGAATTGTTCCTGTGTGTTTTTATTGGGTTAGGGAGCTTTGATGGAGAGGACCCAGTGAGATTTGGGAGCTCAGTGGGATTGGAGCCTCTTTGAAACCATGGGAGGGATGGGGAATAGAATCTCTGAAACACACAAGTCAACATTTTATAAGTTAAGGGGCAATCTGGGATAAAATGGTGTATAAACAAGTTGGATAAGGACAACCCTGCAAAGAAGGAAGGAGGCGTGGGTGCGTCTGGTGGGGGGAGGAGATACAGGCTTCTTCCTCGAGTGTATGACAACCCCAGCTGGCTGAAGTTCAGATGCAGAAAGGAACTAGGCAAGCAATTCACTGTGAAGTTCTCTAGGTTGGTGTTAAGAAGGAACTGGGGCTAAAGGAAAGCACCGCTTCAAATGCAATCAGTGGCACTCATATCCCTTCCCACCTCCTCCAATGTTATTACCACTCCTTAAATCCTGCAGCCATATCAGACATAATCATTGTGATACTGTTGGCTAGCAAATTGCAAAGACTGCAAAAGTATTTTACAATCTGATCTTATTTTATCCCTACAACAACCTTGGAAGGTAAATGTCATTCTCCTCATTTTATAGATAAGGAAACAGGCAAGCTAAGGTTAAATGTCCTGTCCTGGGTCACACAGCTAGAAAGCACCTGGTAACAGAATTTAACTCAGATCTTCCTGACTCTAAATCCAGCACTCTATGGATTGGTACCTGCCTTCATAATCTCCAAAGTGAATATAGATCACTTTTCACCCCAGAATAAATTTCTGGTTACTCTAAATATTCCACACTCCTTAAATTCCCCATCTGGAAGTATATATCAATACTATATGGATTCAAGATTTAATTGTCCCGGGTATTCCTTCTTTCCATACCAAATAATCCTTCTACATGTCATAGGATATTGTTTAATGAAATAGTTCCTAATCTTTTGTGTACTGTAGACTCTAAACTCCTCTAGCAGTCTTGGACACATTTTAAAATAATACAAAGGAAATGCTCAGTTTTAGAGAGTAGTGAAAATAAATATGTAATGTTTTCCCACCCAAGTTCATGGTTCTCTTAGAATTTACCAGCAGACACCAGATTAAGATATATGGATGACAGTGTACATCAGTGTATCTGTGTGTGTGTGTGTGTGTGTGAAAAGAAGTATTTGTCACTAGATCTGTGCTTAACATCTTTCTAGCTTAGTAGGTCCCGAGATCTGCTGGTATGGTATGGTCACTTCTGAGTCATAAGAAGGCATCAGAGAAGGAAGATGCTTAAGATACACAATTTTCAAATTTCCCTCACAAACAATTTCTCATGTGATCCTCACAAGAGGTCTTTCATACAAGTTCTAGCATAATCTTCATTTAACAGAAAGTACTTTAAGTTTTACAAAAGTTAAGCAACTTGGAACAATTAGATGGCACAGTGGATAGAGCATCAGCCCTGAAGTCAGGAAGACCTGAGTCCAAATTCTGCCTCAGATACTTAACCACTTCTTAGCTGTGTGAACCTGGGCAAGATACTTAACCCCAAGGTGCTCCAAGTCACTATTGATCAGAGAAATGCAAATTAAGACAACTCTGAGATACCACTACACACCTGTCAGATTGGCTAAAATGACAGGAAATGATAATGATAGCTGTTGGAGGGGATGTGGGAAAACTGGGACACTGATGCATTGTTGGTGGAACTGTGAACGGATCCAACCATTCTGGAGAGCGATTTGGAGCTATGCTCAAAAAGTTATCAAACAGTGCATACCCTTTGACCCAGCAGTGTTTCTACTGGGCCTATATGCCAAAGAGATTTTAAAGGAGGGAAAGGGACCCACATGTGCAAAAATGTTTGTGGCAGCCCTTTTTGTAGTGGCAAGAAACTGGAAATTGAAAAGATGCCCATCAACTGGAGAATGGCTGAATAAATTATGGTATATGAATGTTATGGAATATTATTGTTCTGTAAGAAATGACCAACAGGAGGATTTCAGAGAGGCCTGGAGAGAGTTGCATGAACTGATGCTGAGTGAAATCAGCAGAACCAGGAGAACATTATACACAGCAACAAGACTATACGATGATCAATTTTGATGGACATGGTTCTCTTCAACAATGATGTGATTCAAACCAGTTGTGCTGCAATGAAGATAGTCATATACACCCAGAGAGAGGCCTGTGGGAACTGAGAGTGAACCACAACACAGCATTTTAACGCTTTCTGTGAATATTTCCATGCATTTTGTTTTCCTTCTTAGGTTGTTTTTTTTCTTCTTCTCTTTCTAGATCTGATGTTTCTTGTGCAGTAAGATAACTGTATAGATATGTATACATGTATTGTATTTGTCATATAATTTATCCTATCTAGCATGTATTAGATTACCTGTCATCTAGGGGTGGGGGGCGGGGGGAAGGAAAGGAAAAGCTTGGGAAAAAAAAGTCTTTTTGCAAAGGTCAATGTTGAAAGGTCACTCATATGTTTTGTAAATAAAAAGCTTTATTTAAAAAAAGATACTTAACCCCAATTATCTCAAGAAAATTATTTAGAGAAGGAGGAGGAAGAGGAGAAGGTAAGTGGCGTGGCCAGGGTAATATAGCCTGGGGTGGGTGCTGAACTCAGATTATATGTCTAGTAAGACCCATTTCTTTTGACTCCTAGTTCAGTGTTCTTGCCCTCAGACCAAGCTGCCCTTTAAGATAACAATTCAAGCCAACAATAATACAATTTGGACTTGAAAGTTGTCAGAAATCATGCCTAAAGTGTTATCATATTGTGCATACCTTTTGATCCAACAATACTACTAATAGATCTATATCCCAAAGAAATCCCCAAAAGGGGGGAAAGGCCTCTATGTACAAAAAATATAAGAATTCTTATGGTAGCAAAGAATTGGAAATTGAGGGGATAGTCATCAGCTGAGGAATGAATAATTCATAGTATATTATTATAATGGAATATTACCATACTACTAGAAATGATGAGCAAGTAAATTTCAAAAAAACCTGATTTACATGAACCCATGTAAAATGAAAAAAAAAAAGAACTGGAAGAACATTGTACAGAGTAACAGCAATAATATAATGATCAATTGTGAATGACTTCCATATTCTCAGAAATATAATGATCCAAGACTATTCCAAAGGACTATGATGAAAAACCCTATCCATCTCCAGAGAAAGAAATAAGAGAATTTGAATGAAGCACTCTATTTTTCACTGTCAGTATTTTTTCATGTTTTTTCCTCCTTTGGGTCTGTGTCTTCTTTAATAACATGACTGATATTGTAATGTTTTTCATGATTAAATATGTATAAACTATATCAAATTGCTTACTATCTAGGGGAAGAATGAGAAAGGAAGAGAAAAAATTTAGAATTCATAAACAATTTTAATGAATGTCAAAAACTTTTTTTCATGTAAGGAGGGGAAAATAAAATATTAATTAGGGGGGGGGGAAGTTGTCAGAAAGTATACTCTACAATCCTATGGAAATGCTATGTTACTAGTACCATCATCATAATCAAATGACATCTTCTAAGGTCTCAATATTCCGAGACTAACTATCATATAAACAGAGTAGAACCAAAAACTGCCTTGTAAAGGAAAAGAGGAGGATAAAAAATAAGTGAACACACAAGTAGAAATGCAAGATTCTCTACATAAGATGAATGTCATCCCAGTTGGCTAAAGTTCAGATGAGGAAAAGTCTGTGGTGGATAGGTGCATATAAGTAAAACACCTTAGGGGTGGGGGAAGAAGATGACATGATTTCTGTACTATATCACACCTAATAGATTCAGTGGCCTTCAGGAAAAGTCAAGGGGAAGTTGTCAATGGATATCTTCTTCAAAAACATAAACTTAATTGGTTGGAAGGAGGGTACCTGTGCTACAGGCCAAGAGTCTGTGGGACACCTTAATAATTTTGTCTGATATTTTTGTAAACTCTAGTTTCTCAAATCCTATTTCCTTATCAATCATTCACAAAGGGAAAGGGTGGGGGAAAGATGTGAAGCAGAAAATTCTTGCTACTTTCTGGCTTAGTTCCCAATTTGAAATTCTTATTCTTCTCAATTCAGCATAATGAAATGGTTGCTAATGCTCCTTCTAGCTCACACATTCTATGGGGGAAAAGAAGTTTTTCTGATTTGGGGTATTTTTTGCAGTTTTTCTTTTCATTTGAGAGAGAGAGAGAGAGAGAGAGAGAGAGAGAGAGAGAGAGAGAGAGAGAGAGAGACAGAGACAGAGAGAGAGAGAGAGAGAGAGAGAAATTAGATTTATGGCTTCTCTGTTGTCAGAGCACCATCTACTGGTAATTTGTTACATCTCTATAAAGAACATCTGGCTAGTAGCCAATGGATATAGCACCTTGCTTCAGAAAGCTCCCATTCCTATTCACACAGGATCATATTATCCTGCCCTTTCCAGTAAACTACTGGTTGTTAAAACACTTAGACTTCTTCTTACCCTATGTACCACCGAAGTAGTAGCCCCCCCAGAGCACCTAAAAATGGGCTAAAGCTGCACCAAGACATAAAATGGGCATGAGACGATATAACAACATCTTACTCATCTCATCGCCCTGAGTGGTTTCTGAGAAAAGTGTTATACATGTACATGCCTATGGGAGGATAGAGAGGAGAGGTAGAAGAGCAGCAGTTCTCAAGTGTAGTGGGGTTTTTCCTGAACATATGGGACAAAGAACATAAAATTTAAAGGGAGAAGGGACATTGGAAGTCATTCAGCATACCTTCTCCATGTTACAATTAGGAAACTGAAATATTAAAATTAACTTTAATTATTTTATTATCATTTTATATGTATATATAATTTATTTACAATTAATTAATAAAAAGAATAGGAAAAATAAGAAATATTGTGACTTGCCCAAAAATCACATAAAAGAACTGAGTAGCTTAAGGATCACTTCCTTCTCACACCAATCACAATGAAGTTGCATTATGCTTTGCACAGTTACCCAGTACATAGTAGGTACCTAGTAAATGCTTGTCAACTGACTGAGCGACCATAATTAAAAAATGATCTATGGTAAGGTTGGAACATCATTTGGTTTCATCTCCTCCTTTAGAAATCTGTCTCTAAGCTTTACAGGTTCATGGAGTATATGGCTAATAGCATTACATCGAACTGAATATATATATCCTACTCCTTTGCTATATTCCTACTTCTTACTCCCAAGAGCTCCTCCAATTTTGTTGTAAGATAATAAGTTCAGAATTTGCATTCAGTAGACACAGACTTTTAAAGGGGATGGATACAAGTTTATGACTGCTCAGAATTTTGATTCAAACAAGACATAAGGGAATAGGAAACTTAGAGCATAAAAGTAATTCACAATGGCCATCATAATAATAGAGAGAATGTAACTAACAAACAAACAAATAACATGCAATATACATCATTACCACTCCAAGGAAGTACCAACATCTGAATTTCTTGGCTGAGAAAATCCATAATCATAGCTATTCAGAATCTCAGAGTGGGGGAAAAAATCCCAAGCAAGGTATCCCTTCAATGGTGAGATTCTCAAAGTCCCTTTCCACGAAGGGGTTTTTATAGGCTGAGAACAAAAAAGGCACTATGCTAAGTAATCTCATCTGATATGTGACTCTTGAGATGAAGCAGCCTTCCAGGTGCAGGGTGCTCCATCTCGAGGGACCCATCAAGGAGAATATTTGTTCGTTCTTTTAGGATGACTGCATTTATTCAGGAAACTGGCCAGGTTTCCAAGGCAAACATAAGTCAGCAATAAAGGAAAGTTATTAATCAATGCACTGGGAAGGTGGTCTTCCCTTCTTATCCTTCCTGGAATTCCACCAGATAACTGTGAGCGCATTCTCATGTTTGCAGCAAAAAGTTAGAAAAAAGACGTGGCTGAGACTCACTAGGTTTCCTTACACTGTTCTAATTTGCTTTCTTATATATTTCTATCTCCCTCTTTGTGTTTTTCCTAGACATAGAGTTTTACACAAAGCAAAGGAACAGGATGTAGATAAAAGAATGTGTGGTTAAGGGAGAGGCCAGAGGCAAAGTGGGGAAAAGTGGTATTAAGAAGAAAATATGTTGGCAAGTTATCATTTCAAATAATGAGCATTACTCTCTCATGGTCTAATGATTTTAACAATCATTAGATGGATTCAAGATATAACCCAGGTAAAGCATTACAACAGAGAAGTATCTATATATGATGTATACTCACAAGTATGAGCATCTTCCAAATTCTAATAGTCAAGCTAAATCATACTCTCAGGATATCAAACATCCTATAAGCTAAATGACTTTTTTGCTAAAAGAATAACATTTTTTAAATTGCATTTATTTATATATCTCTTTTTCACATACAACACATATATACAAAACACAATAAGAGACTATATATTACTGAATTTAAAAATATTTTTAAATTTGAAAATATTTGTCATTTCACAAATGTTCAGCCTTCCTCTACCAAAGCAGATTGAAACCCTTGGCAATTTAGTGTATGGTAGGCTGAGTTTTTGTGGCTCACAATCAACTCCTGGCCAGACTTTCGGAACTGAGCCACATTAACTTCCATAACCTGATCTGGTCTCCAAGCCTTTCCAGTTTACCAGAATTTGCTTTCCACAGATTGCAAGAAGTCATGTCAACATTTGAACCTGGAAAAGAAATGAGAAAATGAACTTCTCTCTGTTAGAAAAATGGGAGAGTATGGGTAGGAAATATTGGGCATGCTATTGGAAAAAGTATGTTTATCAGCTGTTTTTATTGACTGTTTTTTTAAAGCTTTGTTACAAGGGAAGGTTAACTGCAGGGGAAAGGAAAGGAGTTTATTTGGAAATATATGTAACATAAAAAAGACATCAATAAGACAAACAACAATAACAACAAAAAGCCAGAATTGGTCTCTGTCCATCATAAAATATCAGAATTTGTTTCTTTCTTGACAAAGGCACTACTGACAAATCTGAAAAAATGGGTTTTTCCAAAGTAATGAATAACCCCAGGATGGCACCTTTTTTCTAAAGTTCTGTTCTGAAAAAAGCAAACTAAAGAAATTATTTCAGTGCTAGTTGAATAAAGACAGAGACACGGAGAGATAGAGACATAGATACATACAAACCATTATTTTGGAAGAGACTCTGTTTTTGAAAGTGGATTCCTGATAAAAAGGATAACAAAACTAGTATTGGCAAACACTTTCAATTTTATCAAAGAACAAAGAAACATGAAAGAACTCTATGAGGCAATGAAAAGTGAAGTGAGCAGAACCAGAAAAACATTATATTAACCATGTAAATAGAAGGATTTATTTTAAAAAATAAATGGTGTATAATTTAATGACCACATTCAACCCCAGAGAAGAGTTGAGAAAATGGACCTTCTCTCCAGATGTAGCAAAAAATGGGTATGAAAGTCTACATATTATCAGACACTGTGTATGTTTAATTTGATAATTCTGAATTTCTTCTCTTCTTTTTTCTTTATTAGAAGGATAACTTGTTGTGGAAGATGGGGGAGGGATATATTAATAAAAGAAAGTGATAACAACATACAAAATATCAGTATTTTTTCCCCAAAAAGGAAATAGATACCTAAGAGAAGGAACTGAAGGCTGATCTGAAATACAATAAGAGAATGGCTTCAGGGCATTCAAAGAGAATGTCCTCATTATCTAGATAGAAAAAGGAGAGGGGAAAAGAAAGCAAATGAAGATGACAATACCTAAACCTCCAAAAAGATTATTTCATAGAATTGTGGAGTTTGCTTACTCCTTGGTGCCCAGTAGCTGATTTCACTTCTAATCTCAAAAAACCTCTACTGGTTCCAGATTGTCTCCTGGGTGAAGGTTAAACTCTGACCTGGCATTCAAAGTCTGCTGTAATCTATACTGTTTGTCAGTTTGGAATTACCCATTTTTGTCTATTAATTTTTAAAATGTTATAAGAATATACTTTTTTGCATCAGTATTGTTTACTCCTCTAAACTCTAATCACAACCTCCCTATTAAAAACCAAAAAAAAAGGGGGGGGACCTTGTAACAAAAAAGCATAGTCAATTAAAACAAACACATTCAATGGCTTCGTCTAAAAATGTATACCCCTAAGCTTGTGTTCGTCACCAGTCAGGAGTTGGAAAATATGATTTTTTATAAATTTTCTGCAAACATAAGTTTGGTCATTGCACTGATCAGAATTATTAAATCTTTCAAACTTGTTTTTTTATGTACAATGTTTCTGAATAAATTGCGTTCTTGGTTCTACTCACTTCATTCTGCATCTGTCAGTACTAAATGGGATTCTCTGAAATTGCCTCATCATTTTTATGGTGCAATATTACATTGCATTTATGTATGACAGTTTATTCAACCATTGCTCTATTATTTATGAAACCATTTAAGACTCAGCTTCTTAAACTGTGGTTTGCAGTCCCATAGAGGGTCTCATAACTAAATGTGGGTAGGGTGTCTCAAAATTATGATTTATAATCAGTAAATGTTTGAGTATATATAATTATATAACTGTGGTCGCAGAAAAAAAAAACTTCATACAAAAAGGAGTTACAAGTGGAAAAAGTTTAAGAAGCCCTGATCTAAGGCACTCCCTTAGATTCTAGATCATTGCTTGTGGCTATCCTCTCTCCTGGTAACATCCTTTTTCTTAATACCCTCCACATGAACTGTGAACTGATCCAACCATTCTGGAGAGTAATTTGGAGCTATGCTCAAAAAGTTATTAAACTGTGCATACCCTTTGACCCAGCAGTGTTTCTATTGGGCTTATATCCCAAAGAGATCTTAGAGGAGGGAAAGGGACCCACATGTGCAAGAATGTTTGTGGCAGCCCTTTTTGTAGTGGCTAGAAACTGGAAACTGAGTGGATGCCCATCAATTGGAGAAATGGATGAATAAATTATGGTATATGAATGTCATGGAATATTATTGTTCTGTAAGAAATGACCAGCAGGATGATTTCAGAGACTTGCATGAACTGATGCAGAGTGAAACGAGCGGAACCAGGAGATCATTATACACGACAACAACAATATTACATGATGATCAACTCTGATGGACATGGCTCTCTGCAACAAAGAATTGTCTCAAACCAGTTCCAATTGTTCACTGAAGAAAACCATATACACCCAGAGAGAGGGATATGAAATATGGACCACAACGTAACATTTTCATGCTCTCTATTGAGGTTTGCTTGCAGTGTGTTTCCTTTCTCTGATTTTCTTTTTTTTTCTTGTAGATAGGATTTTTCTTGCACAACTTGTCAAGTATTTCAACATTATTAACATGTAGTGGACTTCCTGCCATCTAGGGGAGGGAAGGGGACTGGGGGTAAAATTTGTAATGGAAAGTTTTGTAAAGATCAATGCTGGGGAACTACCCATACATATGTTATACAAATAAAAAGCTTTAATAAAAAAAATACCCTCCACATGTTTCTTTGTTGTGTGTATGCATATCCAATCCCTTTTTATCTGTTTTAGATATGAGTGAGGTTCATTTTATGCCTGCTCATCCTATCCCTTAATCCATACTTGTATACTCTTATTTTATGCAACCTAATTATAAGAAATAGGAAGTTCCACCTCCTTTTTCCTTTTACACTAATGAGTTTCCTTTTACCTTTCCTCTCTTTTCCTTCTTCAAACCCTCAGAATAGAACCAATCCAGCCAGAGGAACTATATTTAAACTCCATCAATAACTTTGAAGACATTATGCTGTGAAGAGACAATTGTTTATTTTCCCCCTCTTAGAATATTAGAAATATAGTATCATGTAGTTTCTTCTAATTGCCCAAATATATTTGCCTTTTTAGGTTTCCTTGACTCTTGTGTTTGTAATGTGAAGTTATGATTCAGTTCTGGTATTTTCAATAGTAATGCTTGAAAGTCCTTATTCCATTCAAGATCCATTTTCCCATTTATATGATTTTACTCAACTTTGCAGGCAAGTTCTTCTTCATATTATATTTTAAGATCTCTGATTTTAAGTAGAAGCTACCAGCTGTTCTGTGATCCTCAGCTGTAATTCTTTCATATTTGAACTGCTTCTTTCTACATTCTTGCAATATTTCTTCTTTGACATGGGAGCTCTAAATTTTAGTGATGATATTCCCAGGATTTTTCTTTTGGGGGAGTTACTTTCAGAAGATGTTCAGCATAGTCATGCCTTCTGATTTTAATAGATAAGGGCAATTTTCATTTATGACTTCTTAAAACATAGTTTCCAGGATTTGCCTTAATCATGATATTTAGGGTCCAATAATTAATAATTATTTCTCCTTGACCTGTATCTTATTTTTACACTATCTATCTTATATTTTCATCGGTTTCATCAGTCCTTTGATTTTATTTTAGTATTTCTCAATTTCTCATCAAGTCATTGATTTTTGCTTACTCTATTATCATTTTTAGGAATTCCATTTCTTCAGTAAGGGCTACCATTTTCTCTTTGAGGCTAATTATTCTCCTTTGAATTCTTATCTCCAGAGACCTTTATTTAATTTTTATCTTTCTACTCACTTTTCTATTCTTTTAATACTTATAGAAAATTCATTTTCCCCTCTGAGTCTCTGCTTGAGCTTGTTATGGAATTACTCATTCTTTTGAGAGATTTCTAGAGAATCTAGAGCTTTCAATTTTTTTTATACTAAATGGTATTGTCTTTGACTTATTTACCTCTCCATCTTTTGTTCCTGAATAGGACTTTGTGCCAGGTCATGCTCTGTCACCTGCTACACTTTTGAGTGTAGCAGTCAGTCCTACTTATTCTTGACTTGGATTCCCTGGCTCCCTGTACTAATCTCTAATTCCTTGGATTAGGTCCTTTCATTCTTTGAGGTTCAAAGGTCTGGATCATTAAGAATTTCTCAGACATCTCAAGACAGAATATTAGAGACCCCTGAGTCCCTAAATCTGAGGTATCTCGATCTGAGAACTACTATACTTTACTGACTACCCTTCCAAAATCCTCACCTGGAGTCTTCTGACTATGCTGGAGGTGTCTCAGGGGAGCCTTTCATTCCTGCTGACTCCAAACACAAAACTTTGTAAAATATATGCATCCATTATCCATCTCATATCACACTGGGATCTGTCCTTACTGGTAGACTCTAGCCCTATTGCCCATCAGCTTCTGGCTGATATTTTTTGTGCAGTTTTGGAGTAGACATTCATTTACTGTAGTCTCTCACTCAATTTCCTGTTCAGTCTTATGTCAACTTTCAGGCTTTAGCTAGAGTAGATATGTGGGACCATACCTTTCATTAGAACTCCGTATATTTCTTTTTTAGACAAACTTCCAAGTGGCCATAACTCCCTCAATATGGTAAATATGAAGCTTTTCTTTTCAGCTCATGCAAAGCTTTATAATTATTCCTATTCATCTTCATCTTAGTAGATTTGAGCTGGCATACTAATGCGCCAAGACAACATTTCCCATTTATAAAGTGTTTCACAGTTTACTTCCTCAAAATAATCCACTGGGTTACATAGTATAAGTATTAATCCCATTTCACAGATAAGGAAACTCAGATTCAGAAAGATTTGGATAGCAACTTGACTATAGTCAAATAATATCAGAACTAGGGTTTGATCTTCTGGCTCTACATCAGCAAACTCTAGGACTACACAGGAAAACATATACATTCATCTGTCCTACTTGTTTTCTTGATCCCACCATTGCCCCAGCTATAATCTCCAAAATGAACTTTATATATAAACCTCCCATTACTTCTCATGGGTCCAAAAGTAACCAACACCAGATACTATAATCTTTCATTTGATGATTCCATTTTTGTTTCAATAAATTGGTTAGATGGTTCTAACAAATTCCTAGTCTCCCAATTAGCTATATGTGGTTCCACGATTTCAATCTATCCTTGGTTTGTGACTCACATACCTTATTCTACAAGATATAGTAGTGAGGGAAAATGATTATACTTAGAACAAGTATTAAACTCAAGAACTGAGTTTGAGACCTAGCTCTGTTACTGGATGGTCATGAACAAATCATTTAATCACTCTGAACCCAAGTTTCTCTAACTATATAATGAGGATGACAGTGAATGCACATTTTCATTCATCCAACAAATATGTATTAAATGCCTACTCAGTGACAAGCATAATGCTAGATATAGGAGATATAAAAACAACGCAACAAATTACCTATGTCCTCTAAGATCTATCCTACTTAACTTCCTGTCATAACAAGCACATGGAAAAGTACCTGAAAAATAATTTGAGGAAAGACCACTAAAAACTAGGGGAATCAGGAAGGATCCTTTGAAGAAAGAGGCACCCAAGTTGAAGCTTGAGAAAAGCTTAAGTTTCTAAGAGGCTGGGGTAAGAAAGGCGTGCATTCCAGGAATGAGGAACAGTTTGTACAAAAAAATAAATAAATAAAAGAATAGAAACAGGAAAAGTAATGCTAAGTTCCATCAGCTAACCCAACCATCATCACCATCATGACCACCATGAAGAATGCCTTGGCAAATTGTGAAGGTCTAACTAGACTGAACCATGATAATGAAGTCAATGATGATGATGATGACGAGTCTGCTTCTATTCTATCTGATACCCCCAACCTCCAGCCAAGCCCCTCATTTAGTATCAGCTTCTTAGAGATAATTGTTATACAATCATTATTTTCATTACACAATGGATAAGCTCAAGTTTCTGCTCCTTGATGTAGCTACTAGCTCGCATTCTGATTTATAGGTCATGGTAGGCAGTCCTGCAAATTTAAACACTTCTGCCCTGATTGTCATGGATACTGAATCACCCTTCAACATTATATGGAAGTGGCTGGAACAAACACAGAGTACTTTGCATTTTCTGATCCATTTTCCATTGTTTCTCTTATTTATTTTGGTAGAGTTGGTGGTAGTGGTAGTGGTAGTAATTGTAACCACTGCATTTTTATAAAGTTTGGAAGTTTGCAAAATGTTTAAAAATATTACCTTATTTTATCCTCACAAAAACTCTAGGAGGTAAGTATTATTATTATCATTCCCTTTTTACAAATAAGGAAAATTAGCCATATTGAGGTTGTGACTTGCCTAGAGTCACACAGCTAATGCATGTAAGGCTATAGTTGAACTCAGATCTTTTTTATGCCATGTCTAGTATTCTATTCACTGCACTGTTCAGCTATATCCAGTTTATTTTTTCAGTAAGGAATTATATAGGGTCTTGCCTTGGGCAATATCAATCATATATTCTCAAATAATTATAATCATCACATAAGATAGAACTTTAAGGTTCTGAGTGCTTTATATTGTTGTTGCTCAATCATTTCCAACTCTTCATGATGTCATTTGGGATTTTCTTGGCAAAGATACTGGAGTAGTTTACTATTTCCTATCTCCTCCTCCAGTTCATTTTACAGATGAGGAACTGAGACAAAAGGATTAAATGACTTGCCCAGGATGTGTCCAAAGCCAGATTTGAATTTAGGAAAATGAGTCTTCCTAACTCCAGGATCAGCTCTCTACTCAGTGTATTATCCAGCCGCCCAAAATTATATCTGTCCTAGAAGCAGTACATATATCATTTCATCCTCCAAGGAGCTAACATTTAGTATTATTTTACAGAGGCTTAGAGAAATTAAATGATGTCACTAGAGTCTCACAGCTCATAAATAACTAAGGCAGGATTCAACTTCAGGTCATCCTGACTCTAAGTTCAGCACACTATCCTCCAGGCTGAGATAGTTCTACCTAATGTAGAATTAGTCAGAAGATGAGAAGGAAACAAAACTTGAGACTAGGTGAGCATTCTTATCTGTATATATGAAAATATGGCTCTTTGAACGAAAAAGTAGTTTGGGAAGGTCAAAAGCTCTATGCCTTTTCCCAAATGGAAGAAGTCAATAGAATGTAAGCTTCAATGGAATGTAAGTTTCTTAAAGGTGGGTATTGTAGCATCCTTTGTCTCTGTATCACCAGATACCAGCCTAGTGCATTACAGAGAATAGGTACTTAAAAGGTCTTTATTTAATTTAATTGAATGTCAAAGATGTGATGTTCTTAGCAGTAAGAAGAGGCAAAGGATTGTGCCTTCTCTTAGTTTTTTTTTGTTTGTTTTGGTTTTTTTTTTTACAATCCTACATATTATGGACATGCATGTGGAGAGTTCTTTGATCACAACACTGATTTCATGTAATCTATGTATTGGACTGAGATCTAGGCAGTTGTACATTTGGTTGCTACTACTTTATATATTCATGACAAAAAATGTCTATTTCAGATTATGAATTCTGAGATGTTAGGAAATATGAATATTAAATAAATTGAATCTCTATTGCCTTGTAAAACAAAATGCACATATGAGTATTTAATTAACACTCTAATGATGAAGAGATCTTGGAATCAGAGATCTCCAAAACTGGATTTGAATACAGATTCTTCTACTTGATCCCTGTATAACCTTGCTGAAATCATTTAACTTCCAAAGGACTCAGTCTCTATGTAAGTAAAATGGAAAGAATGTGTATGATTTCCCAAAGTCAGAGTTCAAATTGACATTCATAATGTATAAGTGTGACCATGTCATTCCTTTGATGACAAAAAGCTTCAGTGGTTTCCTATTGCCTCTAGGACAAAATACAAATTCCTCCATTTGCCATTCAAAGCTTCATATAATCTGGCTACATGCTGTCTTCCAGATTGACTTCTTATTACTCCCCTTTGCCCACTCTACATTCCAGCCAAATTAGTCTACTTTGTTGATCACCATATATAACATTCTCTCTCCTACTTCTCTCCTTTGTGAAGGCTATCTCCCATACCTAGAATTGTCTCCCTACTGACCTCACTCTCCCAGTTAAGCAGACTGTTGAAATCTCTAGCTGTTGAGATTTGACTTCATTCCTTCGAGAAGATCCTCTCAATTCTTAATGTACTTTACTCCCACCCATCTCCATAAAACAATTTTGCATTTACTTTGTAGAGATTTTAAAATGATTTTTATTAATATTGCTACTATTTTTATTTTACTTATTTGCATATATTGTTTCCCCCTAGGAAAATGTGAGCTTTTTAAAGGAAGTGACTTTTTTTGTTTCATTCTTTTCATTCTTATTCTAGGGCATGTAATAAAAGTGCTTAATAAGAAATTCATTAATAAGAAAATTGAATCCTATCATCATGAAGTCACACTGACATTAAGCATGTGATCCATAAGCCTGGTTTCCAGATGAAAATTCCATAGCTTGGGGAAATCCAATTAAAGATTTATTAAGCAAACATTTGTTTAACATTTGCTATATTGAGTGTTGTGAGATCTTGAGAAAAATTTTTTAAAAATCACATCTCAACAGGGACTAAGAATACAAAAGATAAGATGCTTATAAAACTAATCCAATACAATAATGCAATCAAAGACACATTTATAAAGCACCTACTCTGTGCTAGGCACTGTATTAAGCACTGGAAATAAAATTAATTTTTTAAAAGAGCTCCTGCCCTCAAGAAGTTCAAAATCTAAAAGGACAGACAACAAAAACAAAAAGTCAAGAAAGCAGGGGAGGGAAATAAAGAGGTACCTGGCTGGGCATCTTGTTCCATGGAATCAAAATCAGGCAAAGTAGCAAATGCAAAGGGGAATGAGCTGAGTCCAGTTTCTGTCCTCTATAAAGGAAGCAAAATCTATCTAGGAAGGCAAAACAGTCATGTACACAATAGAAATAGATTAAAAATAGGTGCAATGGGAGTTCAAAAAAGAAAAAAAAATGATCACTCCTAACTTGGGGAAGAGAAAGTTCTATTTTAAATTTCTGCCCAATAAAAGCATCAACGGATCCACACCATATCTCATATTTTAGAATGAAGCTTCTCAACTTAAGATAATAATTTCTTTGGAGACCAATAAGAAATACAGCACTTTACTAGATAAAACAAAACTGAATGAAAACTTAAAACCCTAGATAATGAAACGAAGCAGGTACCTGCTTGGCTTCCTTTCAAGGACTGTGGGATGGAATCATCAAAAGATTGATTAAACTACCACCTGTCCACATATCCCTTTTTCTCCTACTCTTTTTCTTAAGTGAGCACCTGCTTATATTTGCCTGATATAAAGCAAATTAGAGTGAAAAAAGTATTCCCATATGATGAGCACTTGACACTCATTTTGCAAAATATATCTTTCTAGGTGCAAATGAGGTACATCATTTGATGATTCATTGATTGTTGTCTTATGCTTCTCTCCACTTTTTTTAAACTCACCAGTGACTTTTAAATTTCCTTTTCTTGATCTAAATTCTCCTTCACTTTTTTTTTGCAAAATTTGCACTAGTAACTACCATCTCCCTCTTAACAGTTTTCCTTTGGTCTTGACACTATACTATCTTAGCTCTTCCTTTACTCCTCTTACCACCAGACCCTGGGTCTTTTTCCTCCCCTCACTCTCTTGGGTTTCCTCATGGTTCTGTAGGCAGCCTTCTGAATCTCTCCCTTTAGACATTTTTATTTCAAATAACTTTTCTACTTACATAATTTCAATGATTCTCCACATCACTTTTCTGAAAAATGATTCTCAAATCTGTAGCTGTAGACTTGACCTTTCTTGTAAAACTCATAGTATGTATAAAGAGAAACAGTCTTATAGAGTGATTAGACAGCTGGCCTCAAAAGCAGGAACACCTGGGTTCAGGTCCCATCTCTTGCACATACTAGCTGTGATCCTGGGCATGTGGCAACTACTCAGTGTTCTAGGCAACTAAGATTATCAATTCCAGAGAATATTTCATTAACTTTTTAGCTAATATCTTTATATCCAGTCACTTGCTATCTATTGGGCTTCTAATCCATTCTACTACAGTCAGAGTATTTAATATTTCACTTTGTTATTTCAGGATGTAGGTACTCTTGACATTGTTAAACATCTACACTTTCTCATCTTGTGTTATTCTTATTCATGACAAAATCTTAGTCTTACATGATACATGATTCTCTAAATGGGCATAGTAGATATAGTGTCAGACTGGAATCAGGAAGATTCATCTTTGTGAGTTCAAATTCTACCTCAGACACTAGCTGTGTGACCCCAGGCAAGTCATTTAACCTTTTTTGCCTTCTCTATCTATAAAATGAGCTGGAGAAAGAAATGGCAAACCAATCTGGTATCTCTGCCAAGAGATCCTAAAACAAAAGAATAGGACATGACAATAACAATAAAAATTCCATCTGCCTTCCATCACGTATCTATCCAAGGTGCTGAATTCTTTATCCAGAATTTCTAAAATTCCATGGGCTCTTCAAATTAAAAAAAATGCACTGGATATGGGAAGAGAATAATTATTTAAATAGTATTTGCTGTGTGCTAAGCATTGTTCTAAGGATTTTGCAAATATTATCTTATTCATCTTCACAATTCTGCAAGGTAGGTGTTCTTATTATACTCATTTTGTAGTAGAGGAAACTGAGAGCAGACAAAGTGAATTGTCCAAGATCACATAATTAGCAAGAGTATGGGAGGCTAAGTGAATTGCCCAGGGTCACACAACTAGCAAGAGTGTAGGCTGGATTTAAACTAGTCTTCATGACTCTAGGCCTAGTATTCTGTTTGGTGTACCACTTAGTTGCCACAAACTAGGAATCACAGGAAATAGGTTTTAATCTAAAATGACTACCTTTTGACATTGGGTAAGTAACTTTATTCCTCTAAGCTCCAGTTTCTCCATCTATAAAATGAGGAGATTACTACTAGATGAATTTTTGTGTCTTTTTGAACCTGTGATCTGGTATCTGTTACTTTTAATACATGTGAATTAGCAGTTGTGTTACTGACTATGCAATTCTAGATTACAGATCCAGGGAAGATTAAGGATTGGACCTAAACCATTCAGGATAAGGAGTGATTTCATATGTTAAGCACTGAGCACAGAACAAGTTAAGAAGAGAGTATTAATTATCTTTGACAAAGAAGCAGAACAGCATCAGTGCTAGCCATCAACTAAATCTCTATCCTGAAACAAAATAGTCAAAATAGAAATTCTAAGCCAAAAAAAAGGCATACAGTTCTGTCACTGAACCAGCAGAGTTTTTCAGATGGCTAATAGTGGCTGAGTCCAAGAACAACCTACTGGAACTCCAACCCACTTAAGCCTATAGACATTTTGCTCAGACTCAAACTCAGCAGGACTTGAAGTGCCCAGACTAAGAGGGTATGATCAGATATTTCCATGGATCAGATCACTTTGGGAGCATTAAAAGTTTCTGATCCCCAGTTTGATGAATGAAAAGGGATGAGGAGAGAGGAGGGAAAAGGAAGGAGAAGAAAGACAAGAAGAGGAGGGAAAGAGGAGAGAGTTGGGGAGAACATAAGAGAAGAGAGGAGGAAAGGACTGCAAAAAGAGGAAAGGAGAGGAGAGGAAAAAGAAAAGAGGAGAGAAGAGGGGGAAAGAGGAAAAGAGAAGGGAGGAGAGGGGAAAATAAGGGAGAAAGGAAAATTTGAGTTATTTCTCAAAGGAAAATAATTTCTCCTATTCATCTACCCTTACACACACACACACACACACACACACACACACACACACACACACACACACTCCCTTTTATTTGCTTCAGAACAATTCTCTCAGATATATTGTGTGACAGGGAACTCACTACCCATTGAGTCAGCCCACTCCACTTTTAAAAAGCTTTGTTTTGAAGTTTTTTTCTTTATGTTGAACAAAAATCTGTTTTTCTTTAACTTCCATCCATTCTTCTTAGTTCTCTCTTTTTGAATCAAGCAGAACAACTTAAATCAAAATACTGACAAGGAACACCAAAGCTCCCCACTATGCTATTTTCTCATTCATTCTCTACTAAAATATAATTATTTATGAGTTTTCTAATTCTTAGCTTTCTGTTGCACATACCAGTGTTATCCAAATAAGAGATCTGGAATGGCAGTAGGAAGCACATATGCATACATATAAATGTATATACATATATACAAAACCAAGAAATAAGCCACTTCATTTAAATCTCAGCTTAGTATTTAGTCAGTTCTGTTGACATTAGATAATTGCTCTCTGATGCATAGATTTATTCTTAAATCAGGAAAAGATCTCTGAGATCCTCTAGTTCAATCCATACCTACAGCATGAATTATTTTTTGTAACTTCCTTCAAGCTGGCCATCCAACATTTTGTTGGACAGTTCCTTTGTTGAACAGTGAGGAATTCACTACTTCCTAAGGCAAATTACTTCAACAAAGGTGTGTGTGGTTCAGCAGTCAAAAGGGAGAGAGTAGTAGGTGACTGCTGAAATTTTCAATATGATCCTGTGCTGTCTTTAGGCTCAGGAAATCAAAAAACATTGCTATTCCACCATTCAGGAATATTGATCTTGAAAATCAGATATAACTGTAAAGGAGATGGTTGGGGTGGGGGTGGAGTGGGAAGTGGGAGGTGGGTGGTGGAGAACTACTTTCAATGCATATGCCATAAAAGGATCTAGCAAACCAAAATCCTCCTGCTTCTCCACTTGTTTTCTTGCCCGCACTCCAGCAGGTAAAACACCCACAGACTCATAATGCTCTGGGCTGTAGAACTCACAGGAGTCTATAATGTTCAGGTTATTTTTAAACTTCCAGGCCACTCTTCCTCCCCATGAACAGCAGGCCTGCCATTTAGAATGGTGTTTAACCCACACCCCACCTGCTTTGAAACTTCAATGTTTTTTAAAGACAATACTTCACATTCACACACATACACATCAAAAAGTGTTGAAAATGAAGGCAGGCAACAGCCCCCCAGGCCATTGGTGGGAGATATTTTAAAATCAAGATGGAAGCGTTATTAAGAACTAGTTGGAACCAACTGAATCTTTAGAGATGGAAAGCCAAATAATTCTTCAGCAGTTCCAAGAGAACATTAAATTAGAAAAGTCATAGCTAAGGTTAGACCACTATGGCTGTACTCCAAAGCAAGAAATTTAGAAGGGAAACTTCCTTGTGTATTAGGCACCTCCCCTAACTCCCTTGGAATTATCCTTTGTTGTGTTATTATGTCAGTTTAGTCATGGTTGCCTCTTGACAACACTAGGTTTTCTTGGCAAAGATATTAGGATGGTTCTGCTACTTCCTTTTCCAGTTCATTGTATAGATAAGAACCTCAGCTAAACAGGATTAAAAGACTTGCCCAGGCTCACACAGCTAGTAAGTGCCTGAGGACAGATTTGAATTCAGGTTCTTCTGACTCCAGGATCAGCGCTCTATTGAGCCATCTAGCTGCCCAAAGTCAATCCAGGGATACTTTATCTTCCTTCCACTGCTTAGAAATCTTGTGATTTTCTGGGACATACTTCCTCAGCATCCCCTTGCTCCATTCCCTACTACACAGAACTTAGCATAGGACCTGGAACACAGTAGGTGTATAAATGTATATTGACTATATATATATATATATACATATATATATATATATGTACCCCCAGGAGAATCAGAAAGACCTCTGTTACTGCCAGCTGCCCCTGGAACAGAAGTCAATAGTTATAATTCTGGATTTTAGTATAACCAAAACTTTCAGGGCTCCTTGTTTATGAGAGAAACAAGAATTGAGATAGCTTGAGGATGTTATGGAAATTTTATAATTATTGTTTAAATGGCTTAAATCAAAAGACAGAAAAGTTAAAAGCCATTGAAAGGGAAGGGAAGAAATTCTGGGAAAAAAATATCCCAAAGCAAATATCAGTCAAGTGGCAAAGAGGGAACTGAGGACTGACAGGAAAAGATGAGTAAAAGCCTAAATAAGTTCATAAAAATAATCCTTGGGCAAAAACAAATCATACCTAGACCTTGACAACTATGGAAGTGGGTTCAAGAACTCTACATGACCCCCAGGGTCATTGTTAACTGTTAAGGAGTATGTGAAGCAACTTGATGAATTCTTTCTCTTCATGAAATCTATAATATTTAAACAAGAGTTTTTATGGAGGTTTATAACATTTCAGCTTTAAACAAGCTAGAAATATACATCTATCCAACTTTCAATCACTAGAGCTACTGAAGAATAAAATCAGAGAATCCCAGAATTTATAGTTCAATACAAGTTATATTACAAGTTCTTTTCATTACTATATGAAAATTTAGCAAATATTATTTTGAGGCAGAGAAGAAGAAAGCTGATGTTTTCAGTAAAGTAGAAAGTGGTCACCTGCTGAGAAGGTCATAGGATTAAAGTCCTTAGAGATCACCCGGTTTGGCTTCCTCGTTTTATATGTAAGGATATATCCTGTTTAATACTTCAGCCAAGTTAAAGGTCAGAAGGAGCAAAGACAGAGACAATAAAACATAAGGCAAGGGTGAGGACCTTGGTAGTTGCCAGTGAAGCTTCCCACAAATAGAAGGGAGTGTGAGACTCTGAGCATTTCAACTGAATATTAAGAGGCCAGAAACAATCAGACCCACCCAACCCAACCCTATGTCAGCTATGCCCTGTGAGATGCTAGTTTGATGGCTAGATGACCTTTGAGCCTGACCTGTCCAGAAAAGAATGTTATGTCCTGCAAGAAGCAAGCAAAACCAGCTGCCCATCCAAGCTAAGATGCCACGATCTGTGAGGAGCCAGACCAGCCTAGCAATAGAGTATTTGTGCTATGACCAACACTTAGACGCTATTCCAGGGTGAACTTTATGGGGACTCTATGAAGAAAATAAGCTTATTAAGGCCAGTCAGTTCCACAATTGTAAGTTTCCTTAACCATGTACATTCATCTGTGCCTCCCTACCATTGTTCTTTACTTGTAAATCTACCATCTTTTGCCCATAATTTTGTGTGTATTTGTGGGAATGTAATTAGATTGATTTTTTGTGGGGTAGAGATGGGGAATGCTTTATAACTATTGTTTTATATATTATTTGTTTATATTTTATATTATTATTATTTTAATTCTTTTATTACTTTTTAAGGCATCTTTGAGTAAATTCTTTAAGAGTCTTCTGAATGATTGTTAATGGAAAGTACCCCAACAGGACTTATGAACTATTGGGCCAGAAGTAGGTCCTAATACATGAGTTTATCCCTAGAACACAAGGTGTTGCTGCTGCTCTAGGACCCAACTTGTTAGTTAAAGTTCAAGTTAGAGGAATGAATCCAGTTTTGATATATGATGAAAAATGAAGCACAAAGAAGGGAAATGAGTTGAGTTAATTCTTACATCCAGGCAATGGCAAGGTCAAGATTCATTCCCAGCTCATTGGACATCAAATCTGGTCAAGAAGGCAACCCATTAGTTTATAAGCTCATAAATTAGAGTTCAAAGGACTAGATAATCTGGTCCAATCTAGTTCACCCAAAGAGTTACAGGTTACACAGACAAAAGTAGATGACAAATTCAGGATTTGAACTCAGGTCCTTGACTCCAAATTCAGAATCCTTTCCCCTGCACCAGACTTCCCTTGGGACTCAAGCCTTCAATTTTCCAAACTGAAATCAGATATCTTATTCATTATATCTTATAGATATTTATTATAACCTCTGTATAACATCCCTTTTGGATGATATGGGTAAATAAAATCTATAGAGAATTCCCAAATCTCACTTAGATCAATGATTTCTCCTTTTTAGGTGTTTTAATCTTTACTTAGAATATAAATTCTTTAAAGACTGGGATGCTGCTATCTCCTCTAATCCTGTGCAAACCCCAGTATTCTGAGCACTGACATCAACAAATGAAACACAGCAATGAACTTTTCTCCCACAACAAACCTTTTACCAAAGCTGCTAATAAGAAACAGAGATGACTCACCTGCATTCCTCCTCTCCCATTTCTTACTCACTAAGGTGCTAAGAACAGTGAAATGCTTAAAAAGCACCCAGTAATAAGAAAAGAAATGAGAATAAAAGAGGCCAGCTAATCCACAAATTGGAGAATCTATTGAATTGACCAAATACACTTTCCAAATATATTTCAAGGGATTTATTTTAAAAGAGACTAGAATGGAGTGCTATGAATTTTATTTATTAAAGAGTGTTAGTATGAACACAAATTCAGAATCATTGATTCAGAAGTAACTAGCTTCACATTCCACTCCATCCGATTCAATTCATAGAAAACTCTGGCCTCCATAATCTTTGAAAGTCCTTTGCCTTTAACTATATACAGCATGCCAATCTCCAACCTCATGTGATTCTCCTTCTCTTATTTCTTTGTTCCCACTTGTAGGCTCCTAGGCATTATTGTCTAAAGTGAAAAAACTATGTTTAGTAGGTAGGTCTATTATAAATTAATGCTAGCTAACCTTATTTAGGTTCTTACTGCAGAAATCTTTCATTTCCTAAAAGAGCTATTCCAAACTATTCCTCCAGTTTCATCCACCCATGTTCCTCTGCCTGGCTCTCAGCAAAAAGATTTGACTAAAAAGATCAAGGCCTTGATCTTACTAAAGTAAGTTCTTTTGGCTTCTTTCTTATCCATTTCAAAATTTATATGAATTTTCTCATGTTATAACTGAAATAGAACTTGTCTTGGCAGTGAGATGGGGAAACTGAGACCCAAAGAGACAAAGAGCTTTGACTACTTGTCTTTGAGTCCCAGATATGCCACTTACTAACTATGTGACCTTAGGAAAGTCATTTTTTATCCTTAAGTTTCTTTATAAATGAGATAGGTGGCTTTTAACATTATATGACCAATTCTCCCTTCCTGTCTAAGAGGAATAGTCAATCATCTTTCTTAGCCTAACTCTTCTACCCATGGTCTTGATCCCATCCCTGACTGCATCTTTTAAGACCTTCCCTATCAATTATATATTCTATAGCACTTTTTAGCTATCCCTATTCACCATCTTAAGTAACTACTTATAAAGATGTTCAGGTCTCTACTATCCTTTAATGCCTTGCTTTGATCCTACTATCATCTAGCCTGTATTTCTCCTTTCACCATCAAACTTCCAGGAAAAATAACCTAGGTTCATCAACTACTTCTTCTGCCCATGTTCATTCATTAAATATTCTCTAATAATCTAGTTTAAGCTCACTCTACACTCCTAAAACATCTCTCTCAAACATCAACAATGACTTCCTAACTGAGAACCCAATCAATTTCCCCCCCTTAAACCAATCTAAATTTGATTTCTCTGCAATGTGTTCTACTTTTCAACAACCCTATCTTCTCATAATTTTCTCTTTCCTTGGTTTCTTGGACATGATACTACTGTGGTTCTCCTCCTATGTCTCTGACTATTCTCTGTTTTCTTCAATAACTCATCACCTTTTTCCTTCTCTCAAAATATGAATGCTCTCCAAGGTTTTGTGCTTGGCCTGATTTTCTTATCTTTACATTCTTTCCCACCGTGGTCTCATTTACTCCAACACTTTCAATTTAAATACTTCTTAATTTCAAAGATTATAATTCATCTAGAACCTAGTAGATGATCTTTGCAAATTTCTCTGGCTAAAATATTTTTCACTCTGGATCTTACTTATGAATATCTCCAAATGTACAAATGTTTTTATATTCTATCAAATGATATAAAATATGTGAAGTGCTTTGCAAACTCTAAGGCATGGTATAAATCCTAGACATTATTTTTATTGTTAGTTATATTATTACTCTAAGTTTAACTAGGCTTGTCTTCTAATAATGGAATTAAATATTCATCATGAGGCCCATTCTTAAAACATTTTTAGTTTGATAAACTCTGCCAAAGTTCTGTAGATATAGTTTTTGAAAACTCAAGATCACCTCTATAACACAATGAAATCATATAGCTTCACTCTCATTCATTTGGATGATTCCCAAATCTATATTTCAAATCCCAATTTCTTTCTCAAGTTTTAGTTCCATCTTTTCAACTTCTTGCTAGATATATCTTGCTAATATCTAAAATCAACAAATTTGAGAAATGAATCCCGGTAGTGATATGGGTTAAATAAAGCAGTGTAGGACAGATAAGCTATTTGGATATAAATTTAAAGTATATAAATTGAAGGGAACATTAAAGTCAACTCATACCATCCTAAAATTTGACAAGTTGAGATTGAAGTCCAGAGACCTGAAGTGTTACCAACTAATTCATGGCAAAGTTAGAACTATATCTCAGGTCTTTTGGCTCCTATATAGGTAGTTTTTCTACTGTAAAAAAGGACAATGGGAGTTTGTGGCTAATTGAGGCCTCTTTACATATTTCCTTTTGGTACATCCATACCTTCAAATGTAGCATTGACTTTTATAAAGATAAGGAAAGCATAGGTTGGAGGGAAAGTGATTCTAGAAACTATTCTATGATTAAAACCTAACAATAGATATCTGGGGTAGCTGATAGGATTTTGAAGGACACTTGGAATTCAAAAAACAATTGTTTCAAAATTTCCATGGCACACAGATATTCCATATTTCAAATCTATTTTTCTTCCATCTCAAGTTCCTATATTGATCCCCAATTAAAAGACCTCAGTTCCTGAAATGGATTAACATCCCTCCTCCAACCCCAAATGTCAATTATTTCTCTTTCTCCGTGCTTCACCTACTCTTTTATAAAGCTGACAGGAAATCTGAATCCTTGATCTCACTCATGTTCCTATCCTATATGAATCTTGATCTTCCTATAATTTGCTTTCAACTGATGTTTCAAATACAGTTCTTTCCTTGAATGTTTCGACCACAGGGTGATCCCTATCTGCTGTGGTAATCAGGTCAGGGTTGGGTAAGCAGACAATTTTAGGGCATCTTTCCTAGCCCCTTCCTCATATCTAGAATTGAGCAATGTGATCCAAATCCCATGGCTGCTTCCAGTGAGAAAACTCCTATATCTGTCCCTACTGCTTTGTCACTCACCCGATCACCTCCAAACTTTGAGATAGGCAGAAATGCAAAATGGTATGATGATATATTTTGATTCATGTAAAAATTGTATTTAAATGAGGCAGAGTTGTATGAAGTCATTAGCCTTAGTCTCTCTTCCAGAATCATCATTGTCCAGTAGCAGGGCAGTCAAAATTATTGATGATGACTCAAGATGCAGTGGATAACCTTGCTGTCTTTGATGTTTAACTAAGTTCTAAGCACTTCAGAGCACCTGTTTTATCTGCCTTCATGGCCACTGGAACAAATTACTTTCATCCACCCATTCCACCAGGGAAAATCTTTACATGCTTGAAGTATATACCCTCCTAACTCACCATAGAGTTTGAGACCCCTTGGTTACCCTCAAACTGGTTTAGCTCATCTGCCAAAACAGTTTACCATGATATGGCCAGTGTGCATGCTATAGCATATTAGGAAGGGATGTGACTAACAATATCTAGACTAAACACTTTCTTCAATCTTCATGATCTTCAAATCTCTCCAGAATGTGTATTATGAATGAGAGACAAAGCAATTTCAACTGTCTGAATGACATAAGATAACAAGAACCTTAAGAAGGTTAAAACCCAATGAACTGAAAGCAGCAAAACCTAATCTCTAACCCCTATCATGTTCATTTAGTGCCCTTTACCTACCAGTCACTATTCTCTGGAAGCTACACAAGCTAACGTACAGGCTTGCAACAGAATTCAAATCTCTCCCCCACTCCATTCCTGTGCTGTGGAAAACCAAAAAGCAGAAATTTATACTGAGTGGGATGATAATATGATAGCATTCTGTGCTGCTCCAGAGCCTCGCTAGAGAATTGAGGGACAGAAGGAAATGAGGTAAAAAGACAGCCATTTGAATGGTACTCCAATAATACTGAGGAGAAGGGCTCTATATCCATCTAGAAATATCTGCCTCCCCAAACTTCAATTGGAGCAATGACTGAGGCCAATGAAACATGAGCATAAAAGAAGACGAAATAGCTTTGAGACTTGGCCCCAGTGTAGCTACTATGCAAGGAAAAGGGACCAGAAAGTGACAAATAAGAGAAAACAAGGTTAAGAAATTCTGAAATTATCAAATTTTGCAAAGTAATAAAATTCATATAAAGATTTTAAGCATAGGGGCAGCTAGGTGGTACAGTGGATAGAGCACCAGCCCTGAAGTCAGGAAGACCTGAGTTCAAATCTGACCTCAGCACTTAACACTTCCTAGCTGTGTGACCCTTGAGAAGTCACTTAATCAACTATTAAGATATTAATAATCTAAAGAAATATGGCCTCTGGATAAACAAGTTCAGATATCACTGAATAATATTTCAAGATAGAGAAAAAATTTTCAACATCTCATGAAGCAAAGAACCCTATAGATTCTCCATAAAGCGTAAGACTACAGCAGGTGTTTTCAAATGGCTTAAAATAAAAAGAATAAATGTAAAGTAGAATTTATGACCTGAACAGCAGAAATAATTGACACAATAGAAAATTACAGATCCATGGTGGCAAACTCACAAGAGAGAGACAGACAGAGAGACAGAGACAGAGACAGAGACAGACAGAGAGAGAGGGAGAGAGAGAGAGAGAGAGAGAGAGAGAGAGAGAGAGAGAGAGAGAGAGAAAGGCAGAGAGAGAACATTTGACTGAGAATGGGCAATCTGAAAGAAGAGAAGCAGCAAGCAATTATATTCAAAGAAAACATTATCTGATCCAAGCAAAATGTATTGAAAACCTAGCAAGAAGGTGAAAAAAATGAAACTAAAACTTGGGAAAGAAATTGGGATCTAAAACATAGATTTGGGAGTCATCCAAATGAGTGAGAGTTGAAGCCTTTATAAGGTTTCATTGTGATATGGAGATTACCCTGAGTGAGTGATCCAAAACTATACCTTCAGGACTTTGGCTAAACTTATCAACTAGAAATGCTTTAAGTAGGTGCTTCATGGTAAAGAATAAGGTCAAAAAAGACTGGAAAAGTAAAAGGAGGTTAGATCATTTGGAGCAATAGTTTCCCAGAGCTCCTAGTAAAGGTTTATGAAGTATCACTTCTTAGTCACAAAGACCTTCATATTATAAGCAGTAATAACATCTGAGTAGCTGGGAGTAATAGCCAAATGCTTCTTCGCTCAGACTCTTCTCCATTTGCAAAGGGCTCTCACTTCTCTCTACACTCAGACATCAAATTCTCAATTCCATTAGAATTTTATGATCCTTCACTGGGGAGTATATCTCTTGTCATCTTTTTGGAAAAGATCCCTTGCTTAAAAGCTATTCTGTAAAGTGCAATTATAATGACCAACCTTGGCTCCACAGAAATGATAAAAATTTTGCACACACCCCCTTCTGTGAAAAGGTGAAAAGTGAGGTTTATTAGTGTGAAACATATGCTCTAAGACAAATCAATGTGTTGATTGTTTTAGTTGAACTACTTTTCTTCCTTACTCCCCCCCCCCGCAACTTCCTTTTTTATATATTGCTACATAGGATAGCTATGGATAAGGGAAGCTGAAGAGATGTATTTGAAAATGAAGATGAACTGACAATAATAGACATAAAAACTATTATAAAAATTATTTTAAGTTAAGTTACTTGAGCCCTTTGGTCACACACCTCAAATCAAACCCTACAACGTTACTAAGATAGTATACAGGTTTATGTAAGGGAGGCATATTACCAGACTTTTGCTCTGCCACCTCTGGACCTTCTTGGTCTATTTGCAATGTGTTGGTGATGTTTTCAAAATCTGTTTGCAAATGATAGCACACTGGGGAAAGCAATCCACTAGAGTTAGTTCATATAGAAGAAAGACACAGCTGCCTGATATAATACATTTTTTCCATCTATAAAGTAGGTGGAATAATACATGTCTCAATCCATCTCACTAAGGCGTTGTGTGGGTGTTATAATAGATTGGGTTTTCCTTCACATTCCTTGAAAGATACTAGATTCCAGGTATAGTGATATTTGTGTAACCTATGACCCAATACCCCAAATGACTTAAATGAAGTGGTTTAATCTTTGAAGTGGTTCCAAAAGAACTATAATTCTTTGTATTGATAGCTTCCTTCCAGAAATACCTCTGGGAAATCTAAACATACAGCTCCAATATAACCTAACTTTAGTTCTCCACACATGTGGGTAAAAAATAAAAGGTCCCCAACTCCTATTTAAGCACTTTAGGAAAACTATCTACTATTGTCCAAGATAACCTCTAGTTCACCCCAAAGATGATGCAGAAAATAAAAAGGATTCATAATAGCTCATAAAGAACTGGTACAATTTTCCTTCCTTTTCAGAGTCCCACCTTCCTTCCATAACCATATAGAGTTCCTTGGACTCATAGCACCACCCTGTGGTTTGACCTCCCTGAGGAGGAAAATAAACATGAGATTGCTAAAGTGAACCTTTAATATTCTATTGAGTCCCTTCATCTCAGAGATGAAAATAGGCCTCTGGTCATCTGGCATTAGCCCAAGGGCTTGGACTTTTCCTGGAAGGGAAATAAAATTGGGGGAACTGAAAAGACAACTTGCTTACCTTTAGATCAGCCCTGTCTGAATGACTCAGAGTAATAGAAAAGGGGAAAATCTGGGAGGTTTGTTCCCATTTATCATGGTTCAGTCTCTTACCCTCTCCCTTTCTAAACCTTTTCCCTACTTACTCTAGAAAACTAAGCTCCTAAATTCTCTAGAAACTCAACAATTTTTAAGGAAATGTTCCCTCTTCCCACCTTCTAGGAAACTAAAGGCCAATAATCACCACCATTTGATCACATGTTCTCCTTCCATCAAAGCTATATGGCTGTGAGTATCTATGATATCCCTCTGCCATTGCTCTCCATATCTGGGTCCAGGAATTTGAGGGCCATTAATGCTTGATACTGCACCACTACCCCTAGAAACTGCTCTCTCTTGGGCATAAAAGCTGGCTTTTTTGGATCTGCTACAGTTGGGGGTAGGGAAAGAGGAAGATCAATTGTTTCCTAGTGGAACTGTCTCAAGATATAGGTTTGCCTCAAGAACTTTGAGGATTTCTGGACTCTGATATGCTCAGCTTTCTCCCTTTCTCTCAGATCATACCTCCTTTCTCTCTGTCTCCTCCCTCTCCCTTTTCTCCCTACCTCCCCTCCTCTTTTCCTTTCTCATCAAACAAAGACAGAGTGTGTAGAGAGAAAGAGAGGAAGGGATGGAGGAAGGGAAGGAGGGAGGGAGGGAAAAAAGATTCCTCTTTTATAGGTCTAATACAAATGGGTGGCTTTGACTCACTAAAGCTGAGCAAATTAATTTATCCCCAATCAGTGACATTTAGGTATATATTCTCATGACAATTTTGGCCAAGCACCAGTAGAAGCTTTTTAATTTTCCCAATAAAGTTGTAAAAGAAAGATACAATCAAAGTCCCACAATCTAAGCTCCTCAGGGTGATCAGAGATCTTCCCTGATTAACCCCAATATTGATAATATCATGGTCTAAGGCCCTGTGGGGAAATCCTGTTTATCTTGTTTTCTTGGGTATATTATGTCAGACTGTGTGATAAGTTGGAAGAATATTAGATAGATTTCAAGTCAGAAAACCTGAATTTGGACCCTATCTCTGCTATTTATTAACCATTTGATCCTGAGAAAAGTCACTAAACCCTCTTGAGCTCCAATTTCTTAATTTGTAAAATGGGAATAATAATTGGTATGGGGATCAAATGAGATGCTGATAAAAGAAATTTACATCAGGTAAAGTACTATATGAATGCAATATCAGCCAAAAACATTTATTACCTACTTACTATGTATCAAGCCCTGTATTAATGCATATGATAACAATGATGATGATGATGATCGTAATAATAATTACTTTCAGTCCATATCTAACAAAATTCTTCCATCATCCAAACTGAAGTTCTTCCTTGCATGTCAAATACAGCTGATTTCTCGATTAAGTTTCAGAATTAAGAGCCTCCAATCTATCAGCTAACCATACCATCACTGTCAGACTAACTTCCTTCTTTTTCTTATTCTTCTACTAGGTTCTTCCATATATTGAGTTCCATTGTTTATTTTCTGTGTGACCTAAGGCATTTAACTCTTTTGGACTTCAGATTTTTTTCATCTTAAATAACTGGGGTTGGAGTAAGTGATTTCTAAGATCTCTTAGATCTCTACATATATAATCATGTAATTATTTTCCCTAGATGTTTTATCTTACCCCCTTCAACCTCCTCCAAAACAGCATTTTCTGCCCTAGCTTTTCTTCATCCCCCAGCCTTATGTGGCAAGACCATGCCATGCCATGTCACAATATTGTTCCTGAAATCCATAACAGTAAAGAAAGATGTTACCATTGTTCTGTCCATCTCACCAAGGAAGCACCTTTGGGCTAGAGGTAAGAGGTTCTAAGACTAACTATGGAAGGTGAATAGGTGAGGAGAGCATTCTAGCACTGGGATGCCCTCCATCTGTTTCTCTGTGTTGACCATAAGACACTCATATGTAGATGTGAAAACAACTCATGGATAATTTGATATTTGTCCAAGGCCAGATCCTAAGAAAGCCATTACACACTGGGTGAGCATTTGGTTTAAGAAATAGGATCAAGCTTTCTAAAATGCTTCATTGAATGATGGAAAATGAGAAGGGGAAGCAGGTAGAAGATGGGGCATCTGGTACATTGGAAGAAAGCCCATACAGAGAAATAGATGAACCCATTCCAAGACTATGGATGCAATAAACACAAGTTACATTTTTTTCTTTTTTTTTGGGGGGGGGGGGGGTCTCGTCTTCCCATTCCTTCTTTAAAGGAAGTATAGAGTAGTGGAAAGAGCACCGGCTTTAGAGTCAGATGATTAAGGTTCAAATTCTGACCACCATTTATCACAAATATGACAAAGGGTAAACTATCTGCCTCTCTGGGATTCAGTTGCCTCATATTTAGAATGAGGGGTATAAATGATATTTAAAGTCCCCCTGCTCCAAATCTATGATAAATAATCCTATATTTCTTCTTTTCTCCTACTACCTCTCACCAAACATTTCTTTTTTTCCTTCAGAAAGATGTGGCATGACCTCTGAAAAATTACCCACTCTTTGTTCCCACTTATCATACTGTCTCAAATGTACAAATTTCTCTTCCGCTATTAGAGCAAGACATCTTACTGCATCTGACTTCTTGTAGATCATTAGGTGAACCCTCCTGATAGAATAAAGATTGACCCCACATAAAGAACAACAGGAAGGGGAGAGAATAAGCATTTATATAGCACCTACTATGTACCAGGTATTATGCCAAGCATTTTTGAAATATTATCTTATTTGAGCCACTAAACAACCCTTTGAGGTAGGTGCTGTTATGAGCCCCATTTTATAGTTGAGAATAAAAGGAAACAGAAGTTAAATGACATTGCCTCACACAGCTATTAAATTTCTAAGGCTACATTTGAACTCAGGTCTTCTTGTCTCTAGATCAACAATTTATCTACTGCACCACCTGGTTACCTAATAGCTAGCTTGGAAATCTGTACTTTTTGCATGTTTTCAGGTAAAAAGTGAGTAGTCACAGGCTTTTAACTTCTGAAAATATTGCCTAGCAGTTTGGCATCCTTTGAATATAGCTGACCTGCTTTAGAGAAGTTGCCTAAACTGAATTAATAGTAATTCTTATACTCTACAGACAAGAGTTTTCAACAGATCTTCCTCCAAAGACTTTGTGACTAAAACAGTATGTTACCCAAGCCAGCACCACATACATTCCATCCTCTATTTCTGAATGTACCTTGCCTCCATTATTTCATCCTTATGACTCTTACAGGTAACTTCTGCATCTATCATATTCTCAGAGAGCCAAGCTCACATTATGCTCTTTTATGAGAAGATTAAAAAGGCATTCCTATTTCTTCTCCATCGTCCTCCATGGATTTAAATAGGTTGCATTTGGAGATTCCAAATTCCCCCTTTTCAATTCTCTAAGAAAGATGGAGAAGGAGGAGGGTGAGGAGGAGGAAAAGTTTGCTCCACCCTGGCTGTCACATGCCACATTTCCACAGTGAATCTTGCAAGTAAATATTATCTTCCATTACCATTTGAGGAGAGAGGGTGGGAAGGAAAAAAGAGGAATAGAGGAGAGAGAGAGAGAAATAAAGAGAGAGAGAGATGGAGGAATGAAGGGAGAGAGAGAGATGGGGGAATGAAGGGAGGAAGGGAGGAAGAAACAAAGAAAAGAACAAAATCTAAGAGTATGAAATCCTGATGCTTAGCACTTTCTTGACACTTTGGAAAGCTCCTTGAATTAGCAAAACATGGGATCCCATTTCCTGGCACATAAATAAACTCAAATAGATGTCCTATTCTTGGAAAGCAGCAGAGCTGGGGGAGGGAATAAAATAGGAGGAAGAGGAAAGGTCCAATGGGAAAAAGAAATGAAAGCCCCATTTCCCTCACCCTTACTTGACCTGCAGTTCATAGTCTTTTAAAGCAGAGCCTTGTTTCAAAAGCAGAAAGGGAACAGGAAAGAAATGACATAAGAAAATAATAAAAATTGAGTTTGAGTGTTACCAATGAGTGACCTAGATCATATATGTTACTTCCCTTTCCAGTTCCCTTCTCCTCACTATGGACCATCACCTTTCCCCCATTCTTTGTATCACCTATATAGAAACAGAGCTTCAATCCAGGAGAACCTCATTCATTCTTGAGTTTCTGTTAGCAGACCCCTCCCACTTATTCATTTCCTCCCCTGCTTGTGCTCTACTTCCTCACTTGAGACATTCCTTATTTTCACTCCCTCCTAATTATTTATCCCTGTAGTGGAAGTGTCATCTATACTCCAGGGAGGGAAGTTTTGCCTCCAGAGTCTCTAAACATGAATCCTTTATAATTCTAACATCCCATTCTTCTGTCCCCTCTTCTCCACTGACCAACACTACCCTTTTCTATTGTGACAGCCTAATTAGATGACCAATCTCCAGGCTCCTCCTATTCAATCCATCTTCCACATGGCAGCCAAAGTAATCTTCTTAAAGTACACATCTGTTCATTTCTTTCCCCTGTTCAAGGACCTTCAGGGGCTCTTTACTGCTACTATGATAAAATACAAACGTCTTGGGATGGCATTTAATTCCCTTCCTAAGCTTACTCACCTGTTTCACATTATTCCCCTTCACACACTATGTGTACTGTCCTTTTTGCTGCTTCCTGAATTCTTTCTCTTATCTCCATGACTTTACAGAAGCATGTACTCTCTCCTTTGGTTAGTCCTTTTCAGTGATGTCCAAGTGTCCATGACCCCATTTGGTTTTCTTGGCAAAAGATGTTAGTGGTTTGCCATTTCCTTTTCCAATTTATTTTACAGATGAGAAACTGAAGCAAACAGGGTTAAATGACTTTCCCAGGGTTACACAGCTAGTCAGTGGCTGAGACCAAATTTTTTATTCAGTGTTATATTCATGCACCACCTAGTCACCCACTCCATCCTTTACTGACACCTATTAGAACTTCTAGTCTGGGATCTAGTTGTGTATCATGCCCTAAAAGAGCTCTTTCCTGATTCCCCTAATTGTTTATCCTCTCTTTCTACTCTTAATATACATCATTATGTATATGTTTTTCAGTTTACATCAATAAATCAAGTCAATAAGCAATTAATATGTGCCAGCCACTATACCAAGTCTTGGGGATGTAAAGAAATGCAAAAACAGTTCCTACCTTCAAAGAGTTTACATTATAACAGGAAGAAGTCATACATAGATGTAATGCATATTCTAAGTAGATATAAATGGTACATATATGCATACATATAGATACATAGATAAATACATAGATAGAGGTATAGATCTATATATATATATACATATGATATATACACAATAGATGTGCTACTCAGTATTTCAAGGGAAGATAGAATCTTACTCTTAATTTTGTCTTTGTCTCCTCAGAACATTGTACACAGTAAGCTCTTAATAAATGCTTTTTGGCTTAGATTCAATTGGATTGGATTGGATTGGATTGGAAAACCAGTACCTCCTATTCTTGTCCTCAGACTTAAAATCATATGGGTGGGAAGTCATCTGATTCTGTTCTTCCATTTTTGTTTTCCTTCCAATTCTTTGACATTTCCCTTGCCTATTCCTAGTCTCAATTTATCTAAAATCAAATTTATCATCTTCTCCCCTCAAATAGTATTCTTCCAATGTCTCAATCTCTTCCATTCTTCCAACCATGCGTTTTAATAATTCACTCATTTATTTCTTCAATCAACCATACAGGCTAAGAACTTAGCATCATCTTCCATTACTTCCACTACCTTATCCCCAAATTCTATCATCAAAGCCTGTCAATTCTACATTCATAACTTCTCTTACCTTATTGGATACTTTCACAATTGCTACTTAACTAACTGCACTTCATTTTCCTCATCTGTAAATTGAGGGGATTAAAGTCAATAATTGTTTAATGCTTCATAAGCATCAAATATTCACACCAATGTTTTAAAATGAACAAGAAACAAAGCAAAATACCATCACCTGGGAGCTAAGCAAGTCATGGCACATAAATGCTATAAGAAACTATAAATTTGTTGACTATAGAGAAACATTGGAAAACTAATATAAACTGATGCAAAATGAAATGGAACCAGGAAAACAATATACACAATAACTGCAGAATTGTAAATAGGAAAAAAACACCAACAAAATAATCCAAATTGAATGTTACAAAATGATCACAATCAAGGAAGAGTTATAAGAAATCACCTTCCCTTGCTTCTTTACAGATGTTGGAGTCTATAGATATGAAACACTGAACACATTGTCAAACTTTTTCAATGTTTGATAGAGATGCTAATAGAGTTTTTCCTATTTTTAATTCTTAATCATAAGGATTGGCTCTCTAGAAGGACAAAGGGAAATATATGTTGGGAAATGTGGATGATATAAAAACAATGTTTTTAATGAGGAGATTTCTAGAGAAATAGGCACACATAATTTCTGCTATAGTTTTAAGATATCATAAGGATAATCAGGTGTCCATAACAAATCTGGAGATAATGAGTACCTATAATGAACTCTTGGAAGAAGATATCCATCAGGGTGATTAAGAAGACCCAGCCCCAGTCAGAATTGGGCCAATTAGCAGTGAGACTGGATTAGTGACCACTGAATTTATGAGCCTGGGATAGATAGGGAGACAGTGGCAAAAATAAAATAAAATAAAATAAAGAGGAAGGATTAAACTAAATGATTTATAAGGTTCTTTTGGTTCTTAATTCTATGACACTATTGCAGAGCTTGACAGAGGAGAAGAGTTATCTCAATCTACTGCTCCAATACGACACTAAATACCACACTTAAATAAAGGGTATTAAGACATTAACATAGTAATCATATTGATTCCAATTGCAGTGTTATTAAGGATCTCAGAGATCTGATCCAACCTCTGTATCTAATGGATGATGAAGTTGAGACCAAGAGAGCTGAGTGACTTGACCAAATACAGGTAGGAATATAGGTAGGAAGCAACCAAATTAGGATGAAGGTTATTCCTATTTAAATATCACATTGAGTTTTCCCCTAACATTAAGAGGAAGGAAGGAAGGAAGGAAGGAAGGAAGGAAGGAAGGAAGGAAGGAAAGAAGGAAGGAAGGAAGGAAGGAAGAAAAGAAGGAGGGAAGGAAGGAAGGAGGGAAGGAAGGAAGGAACTACCAGAAGTTCAACAGTTAGTATTTACTGGAAGTCAGACAGTGAAGTGAAACTTCTATAATCAATGAAAGAAGGAATATAAGATTCCAAAAGGCAAGAGAGAGAAAGACTTACAACCAAATAACTTCCCTTACAAAACTAAGTATCATCCTACAGAGGAAAATGGATCTCTAATGGAATAGAAACCTTCCAAGCATTTCTGACAAAAAGGCCAGAAAGCTAAGTAGGAATTTGAAATACAAATTCTTCAGGAGAAATCCAGAAAAGGGAATGTATTCAAGCAACTTAAAAGTAGCTTCAAGATAAAAGGGCTAACATTCTAATATGCTAAAAAGGAAAGAAGTATCTCTCCAGAATATTTATGTCTTCATAAAGAAAGTTAAACTAAAAAAATCCAAAAGAATTAGAGGGGGTATTGGTTATGTTTTGGGGGTCAAGAGAGTTAAAATGCATTGGTATAGAAAGGAGGGAGAAGGAATGGAATTTGTTATTTCTCATAATTTGGATACATGAGAATAAGAGGATACCAACATGGAGGAAGGGGAAGGAAGTGTGGACATCAATCTCACTTTGAAATGAAATGGACAATGGAGTGTTGAACACACACACACACACACACACACACACACATACATACATACACTTATATAGAAATGCATGAAGCTAAACAGAGAAATAATTGGGATGGGAAAGGGTGATATTTAAGAGGGTGGTAATACTGTAAAAGGAATATACATAATTAAAACAAATTTATAATCCTGAAAGGAGTATGAAAAAGTGGTGGGAGGAAGGAGAAAAGCAAAAATATAGGCTCTTATGAAGGTGCCTTAGATTTCGTCTTAGCAATTGGGAAACAGTTGAAGAAATCATGGTGTTTGAAGGTAATAGAAAATTATGGTGAAGTAAGAAAGGAAGAATGAGACATTTTCAGAGAATCCTGAATTGTTCAAACTGATGTAGAGTGAAGTGAGTGGAATCAGGGGAACAATTTAGATAGGAATAGCAACATTATAAAAACAACAACAAACAACTCAGCTTTGAAAGTTCTCTTAATACAATGAGCAATCATATCAGAAGACCCATCATGAAGCATAGTACTCACCTTCCGACAGAGAGCTAATAGAGATGATGCAGAAACTAGGCTTTTTGGATAATGCCACTATATAAATGCTAATTTGTTACACAGTTGTTTGTGTTATTTTTTCTTTCTCTCTTTTTTATGTGTTTTAATGAGAGGCAGATTGAGGGGAAGAGAAGATTATCAATAACTTTTAAAAGAGGGCCATTGTCATATCTTTTAAATTGCCCAAAAGAAAAAAAACAGGAATAAGTTCAGAAGGAACAAGTAGGACAGTTTTGAAAGTATGTGTTAAACTTATTAAAATTTTTAAAATAATCAAACTGCATTTGATTGATTGAAAACTGAATGGAGAATCATAGTTTCATATAGAATTGTCCTATTGTATCCTGTGGTGTATATGGAAATAATCTTCTTTTTGATGTTTAAGTTTGGGAAAAAAATTTCAGAAAAACACATTTGAGTCTACTCTCCTCCAAAATGTTGGGGGATAATATTTGTTAACTATTATTCTTGCTATATCTTTTCAATCAATATGCCTTTGTAAAAAGATCATTGATACTCATTGTTCAATGCAATTAAGGTAATAACCTCTAGTGTTTAATAAGGTGAGGGAGGACACCGAACAGAATAGAATGGAGACTTGAGAAGATGATAACAGAAAAAAAAGATACATCCTGCCTTCAGATATAAACCTTAGCCCAAAGAGAAGAAAGTACTCTTCCTTAGGGACCTTCTTCAGAAGTGAGAGTGAGTTAGAAAGAACATATGTGGAATTTATATAGCCTACACTTATTTTGTTGAGTATATAGGGAGAATTCTTGTTTATACCTTCTAAGCCTCCCCCTTGCATTCTCTCTGTTCAGTCTGCTACAACTTTTTTTAGATTAAGGGATATAATCTTTGCAGAAGTGAGGTACTAAGGGGATAGAATATTATATATACCAGCAGACTCAATTTCTTTTTTTTTCTTTTTTTTTCTTTGTTTTATTGTTGTCAGGGATGATTCACTAGGCAGGTACTGGGGTGGAAGATGGGCAGGGAGGAAGAGAAGATTATATTCAGAAATAAAGATAATGTAAAAACAACAATAAAACTTAATTTAAAGAAATAGAATGATAGGCAAAAATGAATGGGATATAGTTATGACCAGGAATGGGGGCAGGGGTTGGGGTTGGTGAGAAAAAGTTGTATAAGCCTTTGTAAAGCAGAAGGACAACTATAAGGTACAATAGATAAAGGGCTAAATGGGAAGTCAAGCCCAGCCAAGTCTGAACTCAGACACTTACTAGCTATGTGACCCTGGGCAAATCACTTAACCCTGTTTGCCTCAGTTTCCTCATTTGTAAAAATGAGCTGGAAAAGGAAATGGCAAACCACTCCAATATCTTTGCCAAAAAAATTCCCAAATGGGGTTTCAAAGAGTCAGGCATGACTGGACAGCAACAGTATAAAAGAAATAGGCTGTTAGTTGAATGATTACTTGGGTGGAGTGGGATGAGGTGGGGGAAGCAACCTATATAAGTCAGGAGTTTAGTTGGTTTTCCAGTTGATTAGGAATCAGTCATAAATCTACACGTATACCAATAGATTAATGCTCAGGGAGCCCAAAGTTGAATGGAACCCAGGCCAGAGAAAAGTGTACTAGAGAGAATAAAGGTCATGATCGTTAGGGCATGATTGATGTGATAGAAATTTGCAAAAGAAGCTCCAAGTCATGGCTGAAATTAGAATGGTAGGAATCATGTAGCTGGATGTGATGAAGAACTAAGTTAAATAAGAGCATGTTTCAGAAATATTAGAATCATTATTTTCATTGAGTCTGATTATCCCAATTATCTTACACATCATTGCAATGAAGAAAATGTATGCACTTTCCCCAAAAATAAATACTCAGAGGCTCAGAGTAGAACAGAATGTAGTACTACCAAGTCTCTTTTAGCCATAATATCTAATCTATGAGTTTGAATCCTGGGAAAAACAAATGTCACACATTATTATAACTTTTGGTGCTATAAGCTACATTTCAGAAACAATGGAACCATCATGGCTGAGAGGGCATACTAATAAGGTAAAAATAAGATTATGGAAACCTCTAGTTAAGAAGAATCCACACGCTCCTAAAGTCCCATTTTTTTTGAATAGCTTTTATTGTTAGTAAGATTTTGTTTGTTTTTGGAGGGGGAGAATTGCTTTTTTAATTTCAAAACTAAAACTTCCTTCAGACTCTGTCCTCTGTAACCAAGTAGAATACTGAATTTCCTCTTTCATAGGATACTAATAGAGGTGTCCTATTCATAGGACACCAGGAGACAGTTATCATGTCTCCCTTAGTCTTCCCTCTTCTTGGCCAAATATCTTCAGTTCCTTCACATAACCAAATCATAGCTCAAGGTCCCTCATCATCCAAGTTGCCTTCTTCAGGATGTTCATCATAACTACAATGTTCTCCTTAAAATGTGGCCTCTTAGAACTGAAAATAATATGGTAGATATGATCTAACCAGGACAGAAGAGAGAATTATTATCATCTCTCTAATAGGAAACATTCTGTATCTCTTAAATTAGCCTGAGATAATGTTAGTTGGTTTAGCTGTCTGGCAGGCCACACTGTAGACTCATAATGAATTTATAAACCATGACTTTTATTGCCATCTCTTCCCTTACATTTTTTCCTGTTAATTTCAAGGTGTTTCTACTGCTTAACCTTCCTACACTATAGTTATTCTTTATCTCTTTCAAATCAGTGGCTATACTGAGATAGTATTCCTCCTTCCTTTTCAGTTTAAATCTCCACTGGATTAGATCTTCAAGACTCCAAGCAGGCAGATTTTCAACAGCCTTTTATAGAAATCCTCAATCCCTGCTCAATAACCCATCATTTCTATATTTCAAACTGCGGTCCATCAAAACAAAACTCATTCTTGAACGCCATCTTAACAAACCACTAACTTCTCATTCTTCTGGTGAAACATGGTATAGTACAGAGATGCTGTAGATTTGGAATCTAGCATCTAGAGATGCTCGATTTGGAGTCAGAAAACTTGAGTTTAAGTCCATTCTCTGACACTATCTGTGAGACTTTGAAAGCATCAGTCAAGCTCTTTTGGGCTCCATTTTTAATCTCTAAAATGTAAAATCTCTAGATGACCCCTTAAGGCCCCTTTCTAGCTCTAAATCTATAGTTATATAGCTATATATTCTGTATTCCACTTGCATTTATAAAATGAAGCAAAAGATTTAAAAACAAGTCAGGAATTTCTCTTTTAAAAAAGGAAAATTCTATTATGTGCCTAAGGGTCAGTAACAATGTATGCTCTAGATGGAAGGTAGTGTCAAATGTTTACCAAGAATCTAACTTTCCATTTGCTCAGATTTTAGAAAATTGAAGTAAATTCCAGCATCAAACATAAAAAAGAGAGCCCCCAGAGAACAATGAGGTCAAAATGCATGAAAATCAAAAACAGTTATAGCTGGGAACAAGAAAGATTTAGAATAGAGGTGGAGCCATGGTGGCAGAGATGGTGGAGCCATGGTGGCGGAGATCAGACAGGAGTCTCTGTAACCTCCTCTAACCTTCCCTCAAACCAACAACATATGAAGCCTCTGGACTGATTTTGAAGCAAAAAAATCCACAATATCTGGAGAACAACACGATTCTAGAAGAAGATACTCTGGAAGAACCCCAAAACAGGACTGATCAGCACCAGAAATAATTCAATCAGCAGAACTGCCCAGTACCTGAAATAATTCAATCAGCAGAACTGCCCCAGGGTGAACTAAAGCAGAACTGCCCAGCACCTGACATAATTCAATCAGCAGAACTGCCCAGTTCCTGAAATAACTCAATCAGCAGAACTGCCCCAGGGCAAATTAAAGCAGCTGTCCCACCTTTGCCCTAAACAGACCTCACACCTTTAAAAAAAATGAATAAAAAACCAAAAAGAGCTCTCACCATAGACAACTTTTATGGAGAGAGGGAAGAACAGACCTCAAATCCTGAGGCCCCTAAAGGTAAAGCAACTCCAGAAAAAGCCCCAAAGAGAGACATAAATTGGTCTCCATGTCACAAGGCTTTCTTTGAAGATTGCATAAAAAATCTTAAAAGAGAGTTAGAAGAAACATGGGGAAACGAAATGAGATCACTGCAAAATAAAATAGAAAAAGAATGCAATGAACAAAAAAATGTAATTGGTCAATTGCAAAAGGAACTAAAAACAGTAACTGAAGAAAATAAGACATTAAAAATTAGAATCGAACAATTGGAAATGAATGACTCATCAAGACTTCAAAAATCAGTCGAACAAAAACAAAAAAATGAAGAGATAGAGAAAAACATGAAATATCTCCTAGGAAAAACAACTGACCTGGAAAATAGATCTAGGAGAGACAATCTAAGGATTATAGGGCTTCCTGAAAGCCATGATGAAAAAAAGAACCTAGACACTATCTTCCAGGAAATCATAAAAGAAAACTG
>JAJPUD010000744.1:296338-312553 GCA_023553655.1 Myrmecobius fasciatus | reverse complement strand
CAACTAAACTGTCAGCTTCTTGAGGAAAGAGTCTTTTGCCTCTCTTTTTATCCCTAGTACTTAGCACAGCGCCTGGCATATTTTTGTTGTTCAGTTATGTCTAACAAAAGTCCACAGGGTTTTCTTGACAAAGATACTGAAGTGGTTTTTTTTCTCCAATGTTTCCCCCTTTTCACAGATGAGGAACTGAGGCAAATAGGAGTTAAGTAACTTGCCCAGGGTTTCCATGGTAAGTTTCTGTGATCAAATTTGAACTCAGATCCTCCTGACTCCAGACCTACTATTCTATCCATTGTACCATCTAGCTGCCTGGTACCTAGGAGGTCCTTAATAAATGTTTATTGACTTACTAACAGAAAGCAACATACTAAGCGTAGTTATCCAATGATGTAGTCAAATGGAATCTCCTTCCAGGACAGGCTATGGCTAGAGCACTAAGCCTGGAGTCAGAAAAACCTGACCTCAAATCTAGCCTGAGACACTCACTAGTTGTGTGATCTTATGGTAGTCACTTAACTGCTATCTCAATTTCCTCAACTATAAAATGGGGACAATTAATAACACATCATCTCACAGGGTAAAGGATAAAATGAGATAATATTTGTAAAATGTTTAGCATAGTACCTGGCACATAATAGATATTTAATAAATGCTTGATCCCTCCCCTCCCCTTTCATTTCCCCACTAAGTGCTGTCAAGAAAGGATCAAAGAGTAATTTAAGATACTTTAAAGTTAGTGTTGTCTAGAGGAAAGATCAGAAACTGTTCTCCAAGCTCCTCCCAGCCTTGGAAAACTATTAAAAGGTTGTAAAGTTGTAGATTACAATGAGAACGCTAAGAGATATGCATGCAAAGGTATATTGAAGTCAAATTATTGAAGTTCACATTTTTTCCTAGGGAGCTACTGAAGAATTTTGAGAGTGATATGTAATGAGACCAGTACCTTGGGAAAATTATATTGGAAGCTATGTGAAAAAATACATTGAAAAGTAGAGAAACTTGAAGTTGGGAAATCAAGTAGAAGACTATTAGCAAAATCCAGAAAGAGGTGTTAAGACCCCCAAACTAGATCAGCAGCCAGAAGAGAAGGGACAGATGAAAGATACATTCTTTCTAATATCTTACTTCCCCTTCCCCCAAAATTGGAACCCTTTGGAAGATTTTAAAAAGCAAAAAAACCATGTGATCCATTCCTACATTGGTGCCCTGAATTTTTCTAGAGTTCATGACAATTATAGTAGACATAGCAATAGAAACTGAGTTATATTTTTCCATCTCCATGAGGGCAGGGACCACTTACTTTTGTCTTCGTATCGCCAACACTTACTACGGTGTCTGGCACATGGTATATACTTCATAAATACTTGGTGATTGATTAGTTACAGCCAGAAGAAAAAAAGTCATTTATTTTTCACTGCAATTGCTCTTGTATCAAGAGCTTTGGACTGAGCCAATGGAGAAAGGGATGAAGAGGGAAGCCATAAATTCCTCAACAGTAAAGGGCCCAAAAAAAAGTTAACAACCTGCAATCTTAATGTATCAGAGCCGGCATTGGTCAAAGCACATAGACAGATTCATGGTATCAATCTGTCAGAACTGTGCCAAAATAAGAAGAAGAAGGAAGAAGAAGAAGAAGAAGAAGAAGAAGAAGAAGAAGAAGAAGAAGAAGAAGAAGAAGAAGAAGAAGGAAGAAGAAGAAGGAAGAAGAAGGAAGATGGAAGAAGGAAGATGGAAGAAGAAGAAGAAGAAGGAAGAAGAAGAAGAAGGTGAAGAAGAAGGTGAAGGTGAAGGTGGGGGAGGAACTATGAGCAAGCTAAGAGCTAATTTCATTATTAAAGAGTTTGCATGTGAGTATATGTATATGTATATGGGGACAAGGAATAGAAATAAACCCAGTTTTCTTTATATTATTGCTGCCAAGCTGGATGGGGGTGGGAGGTATTGGGAAGGGGGCAATTCTATAATTGGAGCACTATCTGATGGCTCCTAACAAACATACAATGGGCTATATCAAGACTGGGAATGTGAATCTCCTGTGTGTAGCTTCCCAAATCAAAGTGGCAAGCGGACCAGATTCAAACATACAAAATCTATAGAGAAATAAAATATGTGGGTTCACTGATTGGAGGAGAGGAAGTTCTTGTACTTGAATGCTCCCATACTTGGAGGCTCCCAGGTATAACCTTTTCTATAGCTGCATTTAATGAGACACCTCTTTCTCACTGTCCTCTCCTGCTCTGCTGATTCCTAGAAAGCATATTTCTACAGATTTAATCAATCTCTTTTTGAGGAACCAGGACCTGGCTCCTAACACCTCATATTTACAAATTAACTGCAATGATCTTCATACTAATGCTTATCAGCTAAGAATAGCACAAAATGATTGGGATAAGGGCCAGATTCACCACTGGCACCATCACCCTAAAACCCTTTCTCTTTGAATAGGAAAGACTGGAAAGATGTAGAAATAAGCTAGAATTCCTCTCTAAGTCCTCGAGTTTTATCCAGAGACATCATTTGAATCAATAAGAGGGAAAATATTGTTTCTATTTGTATTCAGTCAGTTAATAAAAATGTTTACTATGTTCTAAGGAAAATGCTCAGCAATGAGATAATTGCTGGCTTCAAGGAGCTTACTTCTAATATAGAAGATAATACATATGCATAATATAAACAAAATAAATACAAGATGATTATGGGAGGGAGATAACTGGTGAATGGGGTGGAAAATGAAGAAAAACAATGTGGAAGGAAATCAAAATTTGAAGAGATGGAAAGGAAAAGGGAATGTATTCCAGGAATGGTGGATAGACAGAGCCAAGAAATAGAGATATGAGAAGAGTATCTATCGTGTGTTCAGAACAGCAAATGCACCCATGCAGCTGGGTTACAGAGTCTGGGAAAAGGATTCTCTAGTCTCAGTTTCAAAATAGTAGGTTGGGGTCCCAGGAGAAAACTTGGAATTTTAAAACATGCACTTTAGGTAGAAAATATAGTAGTATGAAAGGCAGCATGATATAATGGTCTTTGAGTCAGAAAAATCTAGATCTATATCCTGGCTCAGATACTTACTAGCTAGCTGTGTGACCCTAAACAAGTCATTTACTTCCCACCTGTCTCAATTTTTATGTAAAAGGAGAGGAGAAAAGTCCACCCCATCTCAACTCAAATCCATAGTTTATAATACTGTTTTTATTATATTCTTGCTTTTATAAAGCATCCCATTTTTATTTTAAAGTATAATTTCATGGAAAAAACATGCTAATTTTTTGCCACAGATGGCCACATTAATGTGAAGCCTAACTATTTGGATTACAAGACTACAACTCAGACACCTTTATCTACCTGGCTGTAGCTACACAAATTATAGTATTAGAATATAAGAAGAAATAAAATGGTTTCTGGAATGTTAGCCTTGGGATGCCAAACATACAAGCTGACTGCACCTTTAAGGGTAGATGCACATAAGGATTTATTATACACATATATTTATATTTAAACACATATTATTTTTATATAAATATTATTTTATTAATATAAGGACTTATTATTGCATCTGAGATTAATGAAGTCCTTAAGCATATAAATATATTGTGTATTAGGCTCAAGCAAGATCAATAAAGAAAATAGGCTCAATTCAGCAAACATTTATTAAGTACTGACTGTGCAATAAATATTCTATGGTAGATGCTTAATTAATATATATCAGCATATACACAGCCCCAAGCAAAATTTCAACTTCCATTAACAAAATGTACTCTGAAGAAATGAAACAACTATGTATACTGGTTACTGTATCTGAAACATAAGACAGATATCCTGTAAATCTGTAAGAGAAAGAACATTGGTCTTAGAAATAAGACATTGTTGTGTAGTTCTGCCATATATTAAGTGAATATTAAATCTGAAGGCATTTCACCGTCTCAGTTTTTTTTTTTTCTGTAAAATATGTAGATTGGGCAAGATAGTCTCTAAGATTCTTTCTTAGATCTCAATCCTATGACCTTACTGGATCCCCAGTAAATGGGAATAGGTCACTCTAAGCATAAGAGAACACAAATTTGTAGGATTTAGAGTTGTAAAGGACCTTAGACGTCAACCCCCTCAACTAACCCAATGATCCACCAACCATGATGTATAAGAAGAGAGGAAGCATGATGTACAGAGCCAGACTTGGACTGAGGAAGACTTGGATTCAAATTCTGCCTTTGACACATACTACTTTATGACTCTGATTAAGTCACTTAATATTAACCTAGGAATTCACTAAGAGGGTAGGTATGCTGCTAGAAATATGCTACTAGATAATGCAGTAAATAAAATTCCAATATTGGAATTGGTAAGATCTGAATTCAGATCTTGTTTCAAACCCACTAGTTATGTAACACTGAGCAAATATGTGACCTTTAACTTCTGTGAATTCTTATTTTCCTCATCTGTGAAATGAGGATAATAATAAAAGTGTTAAAAAAAATTCTAGTTATAATAAATAAGAGGCACTTGCTCATCTCTATTAGTGGAGAGAAGTTGCCCAAATCAATGAAAATTCAGGTCTAAAATGCAATCACCACCCACCCACCCAAATAATGATGAGGAGGAGCAAGGATAAAAAGGCAAAGCAGAATAGTATTGTCCCTTAAGGAACTCCATTCTTGTTTATTATTGCTGTCCAACTCTTTATGACCTCCTTTGGGGTTTTCTTGGCAGAGATACTACTTACCATTTCCTTCTCTAACTTATTTTACATATGAGGAAACTGTGGCAAACAGGGTTAAGTGACTTGTCCAGGGACACACAAGTTAGGAAGTGTCTGAAGCCAGATTTGAACTTTCATTTTTCTAACTCCAGTCCTGTTGTTCTATCCAGTATATCAGAATGCCCAGGGAAAAATGAGAATGCAGTATTTATGGAGAATGACTGAGTTCAATTTACCTGACTGGGCAGTAGTGTGTCACAGGAAGAAATTTAAAATAAGACTGGAAAGATAGAAAGATAGAAATCATGGAGAGATTTAAAAGGCAAAATTAGAGACTGGAGTGCCTCATAACAGAGGCAATAATGTGCCACTGGAGATGTCTGCCTAGGGGTATGCTGAGGGAAGATCTATGTCTAAGAAATATCTATTTGAATATGCAATTATAATTGCTGACTTGTGGCCCCAGTTCCAATCTGTTACTTGGGTCATAATATCATGCTCCTAGAATATTCTCCTGAATCAGGAAAGAAAAGATTGCTGCTATTGGGTAAATGGATCTTTATTCAGTTCGTGTGGATTATACCCAGGAAAAAATAGAGTAACTGGGGCAGAGCAAAAAGGAGATTTGAGCCAAGACCAATTAGCTTTCAGTTCTGATCCTTTCTGCTCTTGAGATCCTGAGAGCCCAAGAGACAGTAAACATTCATATGGTTTGAGATTGTCTTATTAAAAGCCTTTCAGTCTTCAGGTAGTACATTAGCCACATGTGCCAGAGCTAGGAAGACCTGAGGACAATAACTCTTAGCTGCATGAGCTTGGGGGAGCTAGAAGCCTCTGTAATGAAACAGCGGTCTCCTGGATTAATTAGATCATTTGTAATAGCTTTATCCATTAAGCCCACTGTACTCTGATGTGCTCAGAATACAAGTACAGAAGTCTTATCTATGGCTAGGATTGCACTCTATCCAACCCAATGTGTGGGAAGTACCTGCATTTCCCTATTGTGACATCAAAAATTCTAGGAGGCTTCTGACGGGACCAGATAATAAATTACTTCTGTTCTACTTCCAGAGCTGACCCAGAAGCCCCTCTCATTTCCAGTTACAGACTTAAGTACCAACAGTAGTCCAGCCCTGCCCCCCAAAAAAAATAATGACAAATTCTCAAATCCATCCTTCCTTTTCAAGCCCCTCCCCTGGACTATTACAATAACTTTCTAACTGACTTTTCCACCTCCAGGCTTTCTCTGACTTCAATCCATCCTACACGCAGCTGTCAAATTAATTTTTCTATAATGCACAAATCTGATTGCATCATTCCTCTTCTCAAAAAATCTCCAGTTGTTCCCTGTTACCTCCTGAATAAAGTCTGAAGCCCAAACTTCTTCAGCCGGCATTCAAAGCTCTCAAATACCTGGTCCTAATCTATCTTGCCAGCTTCATTCTTCACTACTTTTCACAGTAGATTATCCTCAAGTTCCCTTCCCTCCTTGTCTTTGTTCATGTTCTGTTCTTCTGTGTGGAATATTCCTGCCTGTAGTCTCTACTCAAAATTCTACTGGTTCTCCAAGCCCCAGCTGAATTGACACTCCGCAAATTTCTCCGATCCTCCAGCCTAGACAGAAGCCATCTTTGCCATCTGGTCTAAAAGAGCACTTCCTCTACTCCTCCCATTTATCAGATTCTGGCTTTCTTATTATAGCTTGTAGGTAGCTAGCTGGCATTGGGCCTGAGTTCAAAACCTGTCTCAGACATTTAGTAGCTATGTGAAACATTTAACTTGTTTCTGTTTCTTCATCTGTGAAATGAAGATAGCAACATCTACCTTCCATTGTTTAAGGATAAAAATGAGATAATATTTGTAAATCACTTTACAAAACTTAAGGCACTAAATACCATGAAGACTTTTGGGACATCCTGAATAAATGTTATCCATCTTTATATTTATCATTATTAATATTAATATTGTCATTACTTGTGTACATATTTTTCTCCATTACTGGATTTTAAATTCCACTAAGGTGATGACCGTATCTCATTCGTCTTTTTATTTCCCTCCTTCCACCCCCATTACACTTTACACAGTGACTAGGATGTAGCAAATGTTTAAGAGATGTTTGCCAACTGAGTGAAGACGAGTCAACTCAGAAATTCTCCTGGGCTGGTGAGTTTTTCACAACACAGACCAAAAAGGCTCATCTTGGCTTATTTACAGTAGCTTCTGTGAGGCTTGGGGTTAACTTAAGGATCATTTGGTGGCAAACATATAAAAGATAAAATAAATGCATCCCAACAATTCCCTCCTAGCTGTGCTTCTGACTCTCTGAATTTCCCCCACTATGATTCAATTGTCTTCTCATTCTGGAATAGATTTCCATTACTTCATCCTTCTTCTCAAGGCCACCATTTTAGGGATGGGCTCGGCTCTGCCATGTTTCTTTTTTATTAAAACTTTTTATTTACAGAATATATGAGTAATTTTTCAACAATGCCCTTTGCAAAACTTTCTGTTCCAAATTTTTCCCTCCTTCTCCCCACCACCTCTTCTATATGGCAGGTAGTCTAATACGTTAAATATGTTCAAATGTATAATAAATCCAATATATGTATACATATCTATAGTTATCTTGCAGCACAAGAAAAATCGGATCTAGAAAGAGAAAGAAAAAGAAAAAACCTAAGAAGGAAAAAAATGTAAGCAAACATCAACATAAAGCATTAAAATGCTATGTTGTGGTCTACACTCAGTTCCCACAGGCCTCTCCCTGGGTATAGATGGCTTTCTTCATCACTGAAAAATTGCAACTGGTTTGAATCACATCATTGTTAAAGAGAGCCATGTCCATCAGGATTGATCATCGTATAGTCTTGTTGTTGCCATGTATAATGTTATCCTGGTTCTGCTTATTTCACTTAGCATGAGTTCATATAGGTCTCTCCAGGTCTCTATGAAATCATCCTGCTGGTCGTTTCTTACAGAACAATAATATTCCATGACATTCATATACCATAATTTATTCAGCCATTCTCCAATTGATGGGCATCCTTTCAATTTCCAGTTTCTTGCCACTACAAAAAAGGGCTGCCACAAACATTTTTGCACATGTGGGTCCCTTTCCCTCCTTTAAAATCTCTTTGGGATATAGGCCCAATAGAAACACTGATGGGTCAAAGGGTATGCACAGTTTGATAACTTTTTGAGCATAGTTCCAAATTGCTCTCCAGAATGGTTGGATCTGTTCACAGTTCCACCAACAATGTATCAGTGTCCCAGTTTTCCCACATCCCCTCCAACATTCGTCATTATCTTTTCCTGTCATCTTAGTCAATCTGACAGGTGTGTAGTGGTATTTCAGAGTTGTCTTAATTTGCATTTCTCTGATCAATAGTTGATTTGGAGCATCTTTTCATATGAATATAAATAGTTTCAATTTCTTCATTTGAAAATTGTTCATATCCTTTGACCATTTATCAATTGGAGAATGATCTGCCATGCTTCTTTTCCTTCCAGCTGTGTTCTGACTCCACAGACTTGGCCACTTTGTCTCTAGGCAGGTACTTTCTCCCCCCACCCCCAACTTATTTTTGATCCTCTTTAATGTGTTTCTTTACAAATGTAAACTTCTTAAGGGTAGAGACTTTCCCTTTTTTATTTTTCCTAACTTCCTTTCTTCCTTTTCTTACCTTTCTTCTTTCCTTCCTTTCTTTTCTTTCTTTTCTTTCTTTCTCTTTCCTTTCCTTCCTTCCTTTTTTCTTTCTTCCTTTCTTTCTGCTTTTATTGTGTATCCCTAGTACTTAACATAAGGCCTATCACATACTAAGTACTTGATCAATTTCTTTGCCTTGACCAACGTTCCCTTGCAGTTAGGTGATTCAATGAAAGGAATACTGGATTTTAGAGTCAGGAAGATCTGAATTCAAATCCAGCCTCAGATATTTACTAGCTATATGACCCTAGACAAATTACTTAACTCTTGCCTCAGTTTTTTCAACTGTAAAATGCACCTACTGCCCTGTAAAGATCAAATTAGAAAATATTTACAAAATGTTTAATATAGTACCTGGCACACGGTTAATTTCTTAATAAATGCATATTCCCTTCCCTGAATGTACACAGGAAATGGGATATTATAACAATACTAAAACAATAACAACAAAGGAGAATGTGACTTAAATTTAGGAAGATTTGATTTCAAATCTAGCCTCAGTCATTTACTAGTTTCATGACCCTGACAAGTACATCACTTAAGTACTTTGAGTCTCAGTTTCTTCATCTGTAAAACGGAGATAAGAAAATTTGTGGTAGTTGCCTTATAGGGTTGTTGAGAGGATTAAAGCAAGCAAGATATGTGAGGCATTCTGCAAACCTTAAAGTCTATAGAAATGTTAGCAATTCTCATTAAGTGAGGTTTGTAGATTGTTAGAGCAAAGTCGGCTTTCACGTGGGTGGTCCAGTGGGTATTTTTATGGGCCTGGTGATATTCTGAAACCATCCAGAAAACTGTACTCATTGAGGGTGCAGTGAGCTCTCCCTTTTCTGAACTCCACTTTTATTTGCTGCCTAAGCAACAAGATTTATCTGCTAGCTTTGGCTTTCCTTTAACCGATTCATTTCTTGCTCCTCTCTCCAAATATCCTGCACATTTCTTGAGGGTGAAGCCCACATCCTATAAGAGAACACTAACATTAGAGCCAGGAGATCTAGATTTTCATTCAGACACAGAGAGTAGCTGGGTGTGTGATCTTAAATCCTTTAATTTCTATGGGTATCAGTTGTCCTACTTTGATGATAATAGACTTGATCTACAAGATGGTCCCTGAGAGCCAGAGATGTCTAGTGAAAAGAACACTGGATTGGGAATCATAAGACTCCTGTCTCATGGATCAAAATTATAGAATATCAGGATTGAAAAGATCAGCATAATCCTTTTACAGATAAGGAAAACTGAGACCTCAAAAAAAAAAAAAAAAAAAAAAGGAACATGCCGAAGATCATACATGGATCCAGGAACAGAGGTGGGCAGAGAACCCAGGAATCCATTTCCCAAGTTCAATGTTATTTCTACTTTATTTTAGTAATATGACTTTAAAACCTCAAAGCCTCAGTTTGCTCATCTCTAAAATGGGGATACAAACATCTTCTCTCCCTTCCTCACAGATTTGCTATAATGATTAAATAAATTAAAATACTTTGATTAGGTATGTGGAAGTGCTTTGAAAACTGGATGGTATAGTGAAAAGAACTCTGCCTATAGGACCATGGAAATTGGATTTAAATCTTGGTTCTGTTATTTGCTACTTATATGACCTTATTCAAGTCATCCGACCTTTCTGGATCTCAGTTTCCTCATTTGTAAAATGGATTCATATCAAATTTTCTCAACAGTCCCTTCCAGTTTCAAATGCCATGGATCCTAATAATGCGCTATGGAAGTACAAGGCATAATTATTGTTCTGTAAGGCCTCTTCAAACTCTTAAATGCTTTATTTCTATGTTTCTTATGTCTCTGCTTCCCTCCAGTACTTAGCAGAATGATTGATAAAAAAAAATACACACTCGGTTATTTATTGAACTCCACAATTCACTTACATATAACTGTTTCTGCACTTTCAAACCCCTCATGTATGACTCTCAGTATCACTGGGATATTTTTGATGCCTTACTCACTCTACAAAGTTACCATAATGAGGGAAGCAGGACAATTGAATTATAGAAATAAGAAGTAGTGGCTATAGACAATCAAATAAACAAAAGCATCACCCTAAGGCTGTCAAAAGACAATTCATAAAAGAGGAGAGACTGCAGGTCTATGAACTCATGTTTCTAAACTGACTTATTCTGTGGTTAATTGTCTCGGAAGGAGAAAGAGCAGAAGAAACTTATGAGACTTTTTTTTTTTTTTTGCTGAGACAACTGGGATTAAGTGACTTGCCCACGGTCACACAGCTAAGGAAGTGTTAAGTGTCTGATACCGGATTTGACCTCAGGTCCTCCTAACTTCAGGGCTGGTTCTCTATCCACTGCACCACTGGTAAGATATTTTCATGGTGGCACAGGATAGTTGAAGGGAAATTGGGAGTTCTTGGAGATCTTTACCTGTGTAACCATGCTTCTGTTGTCCTATATTATACCTCTCCTTCAAGTTTTGTGCATCAGTCAGTAAGCTGCAGTCTGGACAATGATGACTATATCACAAGATCAGTAATAGTTGCATTCTTAATAGAAGGCTTCCCTCTTCTCTTAGATTCATCTTTGATACATCTTAGATTCTCTTAGATATATCTCTATTAAAGCTTGAAGTATCCTAGTCAGAGGTTATAGGGCCCCTGAGATACATATAGGAAGGATTTTATATCCTCTGGCATTTATATGTTTGCTTTGCTTTAAAAAAATTCATGCTAAATGCATGCTAAAAGCTTAAAAATACTTTTTGAATTGAATATTAAAAATCTAAGTTCTTAAAATATAAAAGGAAGAATGATGATTCATTTTATTGTTGTTGTTGTTGTTCTTAGCTTTATAAAAGTATTCACCATAGGATTTCTTTAAACTATAAAGCTCCCTTTTGGCATTTAAAAGATGATTCATTCTAGAATTTCTCTCTCTCTCTCTCTTCCTCTCTTTCTCTCTCTCTCTCTCTCACTTTCTCTCTCTCCAGCTTTTTTGCTCTCGCTCTCTTACTCTGTCTCTCTGTCTCTGTATGTCTGTGTGTGTGTCTCTCTTTCTCTCTTTGTCTCTCTGTCTCTGTGTATGTGTATCTTCTCTGACTATCACATACATACACATATACACAACAATTTTACAGAAATTTATGAAACAGCATAAAATGTATCACATAAAATGTCTCTATTTTTGTTCATCTTGTGGGTGAATCTGTCTGGTGTTAGTCTCTCAATTCTGATATTTCTCTTGCCTGTTCTTTGATCATCTTATTGCTTATTGGTACTTCTGCCAAAAGGAAAGGATTAAGAAAAGAGCAAGATCACTATGTTGGACTAGCTAGACTATGGCCCCTAATTTTTTCCTTAAATCGATGCCCATAATAGGTTTAACTATGTCACATCACACCCATAATCTGTGAAGTGATATAATTTTGGTTGGAGAGGTTCCTTTTTAGCACCCCCTCAAAACATACCTCATTGAAACAAATAACATAATAACCTACATTTCTAATTGACTTGGAATTTACAAAGAGCTTTTCTCAGTTTTCTGAAGAAGTAATCAATGTACTCAATAATCATATAAAATGCTCTAAATCACTAGTTATTAGAGAAATGCAGGTTATATAATAAGATACTAATAAATAAAGATACTACCTCACACCCACCAAATTGGCTAATATGATAGAAAAGGTAAAGGATGAAAGCTGGAGGGGATGTTGGAATATAGTCCCTAATACACTGTAGATAGAATTGAAAACTTGTCCAGTCATTCTAGAGAACAATTTGGAATATGCCCAAGATCCAAAGAATTGTGCAACCTTTGTCTCAGCAATCCAACTGCTGAATCTATAATCCAAGATCAAAGGAAGAGGGAAAAAAATACATACAAAAATATTCATTGCAGCTCTTTTTGTGGTTGTAAAGAATTGAAAACTGGGGAAATGTCCATTGATTGGGAAATGACTGAATAGATTATCAAATATAATTGTTATGGAATACTATTGTGCCATAAAAAAACGATGAGGAGGGATTCATGAAAAGCCTGGGAAGACTTGTATGAACTGAATCAAAGTGAAGTGAGGAAAACCATGAAAACAATATACATAGTAACCAGAATATTATAATAATAACCAATTGTGAGTAATCTACCACCAGAGAGAAAACCTATGAATTCTGAGTGTAGACTAAAGCATATTTTTTCTTTATTTTTTTCTTACTTTTTTGCAACATACCAGATGGTGCCATTTAGCTTCCCTAGCCTTGGTAATAGTGGTAGGAATAGAAATAAGAATGATAATAATAAGTAATGGCAATAATGTATCATCATCATCATCATCATTGTTTCACAACAACTCTAGGAGGTAGATGCTACTGTTATGGCCATTTTACCAATGAGAAAACAGACATCAGTTAAGTTACTTGTTCAGGATCACAAAGCTATTAAATATTTCAGTCCAGATTTCTTGGTTCCAGGTCCAGTGTTATATGCACTGTGCCACCTAGTGTCCTGAAGCGGTGGTATCCTAGGAAAAAATGGAATTAGACAAACTAGATTTGAATCCTGCCCCTGACACATATCCTCTGACACAATTCAGCAGTATAGGTCTATCAGCATTTCACATCATATATCAAGAGAAGTCAAAATGGGTGCATGATTTAGACATAAATGGTGAAATCATAAGCAAACTAGGAAAACAGAATTTTTTCCTGTCAAATCTACAAATAAGAGAAGAATTTATAAGCAAATGAGATAAAAAGCATTAGTAGATATAAAATGGATAATTTTGATTACATTAAAATAAAAAAGGGGTTGCACAAAGTCAACGAAACTAAGATTAAAAGGAAAGCATGAAATTGGAGGACATTAGCAAGGTTCTCTGATAAAAGCCTCATTTCTCAAATCTACAAAGAATTGAATCAAATTTATAGGTCATTTTCCAATTGATAAATGGTCAAAGCATATGAACAAGCAATTTTCAGAATATATAATCATGAAAAATGCTCTAAATAACTATTGATTAGAGAAACGCAAATTAAACCTCACATCTATCAGAATGAATAATATGACAGAAAAGGAAAATCACAAATTTTGGAGGCAATATGTAAAAATTGGGACACTAATGATTCAATCATGGTGTGAACTGATCCAACTATTATGGAAAGCAATGTGTAACCATGCTCAAAAGACTACCAAAAATGTATTTACCCTTTGACCCAGCAATACTACTACTGAGTCTTTTTTTTTTAAAGGAAAAGGACCTATAAGTAAACACTATTTATAGCAATTCTTTTTGTGGTGGCAAAGAATTCAAAATTAAAGATATACCCATCAATCTGGGAATGGCTAAACAAGTTATGGTATATAACTGGAGCTATTATGCTATAAGAAATGACATATGTATATATACATATGAAGATATGGTATATAACTGGAGCTATTATGCTATAAGAAAGGACAGGCAGAATAGTTTCAGAAAAACCTAAGAAGACTTATATGAACTGATGCAAAGTGAAGTGAGCAGAACCGAAGAACATTATATAAAGTAACAGCAATATAATATAATGATCTATTATGAATGGGTTAGCTATTCTCAGCAATAAAATGAATCAAGACAATTCCAAAGGATTATGATGAAAAATATCATTGCCAAAGAAACAACTGATGGAGTCTGAATACAGATCATAGCATACTTTTTTAACTTTCTTTTTCTTTTCTTTTTTTGGTCTGTGCTTTCTTTTACAAGATGGTTAATATGGAAATGTTTTGCATAACTACACATTTATAATCTATATCAAAGCGTTTGCCTTTTCAAGAAGGGGGGTGGTGAGGGAGAGAGAAGAGAATTTGGAACTCCAAATTTGAAAAAATGCTAAAAATTGTTTTTACATGTAATTAAGACATTTTTAAAAAGTCTGAGCAAGTGATTTTTGAAGGGAAGAACTGGATGTTGTATGCTTTCCCTCAGGTTTAGTGAAATGCTACAAAGTGGCCTGTTCTGGTGTCCTCTCCTGCCCTTTCTGGTCCTTAGTTCTCTGGACCAACACCAGCAGTTCAGAGGGCTGCCATACTGGTACTATGGGACTGACTGCCCCAACACAGATACTTGAGAGTTTTTCAGTGCTAATGCTATGAGGTTTCATTCCCTCAGTAAACTTTTAGTCCTGAAAGACTGCAACCAGACTATCTATCATGGCTTTGGCAAACTTTTACAGTATGGAGCCAGGGTATCTATGTCACTGCAAAGAGGGAAGGGGGGAACCAAGATATGAGAGTGGGCTTTGTTGTAAATCTATATCAAGTCCTTGAGTCTACTAGTATAGCCTCTCTCATATTAGTGTGGAAGGTGCAGTAAGGGTGATAAGTGATCTCAGCAACATTTTATGATTTTGAGGATGGGGTTAACCTTCTTTTGGATTCTAAGTGTTCTATATCATGGAGATAGTTGAAGTTGGTGCATAATTTCTGTTTTGAAGAGGTCTGAGAGTACTTGAGAATCAGAGAAAATGTCCCATGTTGTTCCTGTTATCCAGAATGGACTTCTGCTTTCATGCAAACTTGCTAAAGGTTGGAACATTTCTTTCAGGTCCTGCTGACTCAACTCCAGAACCAACATAGAACCTTTTGAGGGCCAGGGCATAAGGATAAACAGATATGCATGATCATACTAGTAGTATACTTGGCTCCTAAATTTCCTAGGTAAGCCCCTTTACTGCTTGAGTCTTAGTTTCCTCATCTTTAAAATATATATAATTATAATTTTACTACCTGCTTCACAAGAGATATAGGTTTTTTTGGAGGGGGGAGGGTGGCTAGAAAATGTTTAAAAGTTTCTATTACTATAAATTAAGTGATATATAAATGTATTTTATTATATAAATGTGAACGATTATTATTATTAATTATTATTATTACCAGTTGGCAGGAAATCACTCAACACACATTTAACCAGATATCATGTTAGACACTTTGTACTGGGCATTAAGCTAGTGACTAGAGAAACTAATTACAATTTTGTGAAACACGTGCCTTTTCAGGCTTCTCACACTTTACTGGCTTTGAGAAACTCTGCCATCCAGCTACACTGGTATATCTGCCGTTCTTTAAACTTAACATCCCGTTTCCAGCCACCACACATTTGTGCTGGCTCTCACCACTGCCTGGAATGCCCTCCTTCTTCAACTTCTGTGAAAGACTTTTCCCAATGTCTCCAGTTTTTAGTGTTTTCCCCTTTCAGAGTATCTTCAAGGAATCTATAAATACCTTGAATGTAGTCATCATTTGCATGTTGTTTCACCAGTCAGATTATATGCACCTTGAAGATATGTTCCTTGTTTGCCTTTCTTTTTTCCCTTTCCCTAGCACAGTGCTAGTATTTATTTGTTTTGCTTGTTTCAGTCATTTTTTGGTCATGTCTGACTCTTCATGACTCCATTTGGGGTTTTCTTGGCAAAGATACTAGAGTGGTTTACCATTTCCTTCTGCAGCTCATCTTACAGATGAGGAAACTGAGGCAACTAGGGTTAAGTAGCTTGCCCAGAATCCCATATCTGAGGGCAGATTTGAAGTCACTCAGTAAGCATTTAAATGTTTGCTGGTTTACTATTGGCTTAGCTACTTGCTGCTCCTCACACCTTAATTCCATCTTTAATTACTGTACCTTTGCAAAGGCTGTCCCTCATACCTGGAATATATTCCTTTTTTATTTCAGCGTCTTAAAATCTCTAACTTTCTTCAAAATTCAGTTCAAGCTCTCTCTTTCCCTCCCTCCCTCCTCTCTCTCTCTCTCTCTCTCTCTCTCTCTCTCTCTCTCTCTCTCTCTCTCTCTCTCTCTCTCTCTCTTTCTCTCTCTCTCTCTC
>JAJPUD010000744.1:270621-296238 GCA_023553655.1 Myrmecobius fasciatus | reverse complement strand
CTCTCTCTCTCTCTCTCTCTCTCTCTCTCTCTCTCTCTCTCTCTCTTCCTCCCTCTCTCTCCCTCCTTCTCTTTCCTTCCCTCTCTTTCCTTCCCTCTCTCCCCCCCTCTCTTTCTCTCCTCTCTCTCTTTCTCTCTTTCTCTCTCTCTGCCTTTCCTGATTCCATGCCTTCCCAGAAGACTCCCCTGATAAGTTACTTCATACTATATTAATGCCTGCTTTTATATATTTACCCATGTACTTTTTGTTTCTTTCTAATAGAAAATCAGCTCCCTGAGGGTAAGGACTGGTTATTTATTTTCCTTGTATTCCCATGTACTTGGTATACAGCTTGTGCTTAATAAAGGTTTGGTGAATGAATGAGTGAATCCCTAGATCAAATTTGGTAGGAGTATAGAGTCATTATATCACGTAAGTCATTTCTATTTATCCAAAACGAAACACTATCCTTTATCTCTCCCTATCACTGCAGGTGTTAGTTTAATATCGGCAAACTTCAAAGTCCCTATTGTTTCCTCAATTGGCTTTCTAACACAGGTATGTGTTCTTCTCCCTTATCTGATCTAATTGCCATTCATAAAATGGCAGCATGTTACACACATGACCCTCCTTTCAGTGAGGTGACCTAGAGCCATGGAGGAGTAAAAAGAACCCTGGAGGTTAAGTCAGAAAACTGAAGTTCAAATCCTGGCTTTGCTAGGACTTAACCCTCATGTAATTTCAGGCAAGTTATTCACCTCCTCAGGACTCACTGTCTTCATCTGTAAAATGAGGAATTGGATTAGATGATAGTTAAGGTCTCTTCCACATATAAATCTTGACTTTTGAGAATTTTGTAATTGTTTTTTTAGGAGTATCAGTATTCTCATTATCTCCCCCATTAGAATATAAACTCATTTCAAGCAAGACTGGTTTCGTTCTTTGTATTTATAATCCCAGAATCTAGCACAATGTCTGGCACATATGAGACACTTAGAAAATAATTGCTAATTAAGAGATGATTGGATGGATAGATACACCACTGCCCTTTGTGCTGTTCTGGTTTGGAGCAATGAATTGAATTACCAGCTCCTTCATTCTCTGACAGCAGAGGGAAGACTTCCCTAAGGTCACAAAATAAAAAGGCACATTTGATTATTACAAGAAACTCTGTTCATATATAAGCTGAAATTTAATAGTTCCTAGAGCAAAATGATCTGTTAACAACTGGAAACAAATCAGAAGAATCATTGGAATGATCAGTAGTAGGACCTGGAGGCCTATAGGGAAAATCATAGTTTGGATTGTTTTGCCCTGGAGATGCTCAAATGTTGGATGGTGTTAGAATGAGCAATGTGCCCATTCCCCAAAAACTCAAGATTAATTTAAGCTTCATTCATTCCATTTCTTAAGTCAGGACTGTCTTTACATCCAGGCTGAACATAAAATAAAATGAGATCTTAGAACTGAACCTAGCTTCTCCAGACTCTCATTTCACCCTGGAGCACAAGATATTATAACAAATAGAAATGAAGTTGACTTGTTATGGGCCCTAACAGCAGCTAGAGATAGCTGCTGTAAGCTCGGACCTCCCCAGCCTATGTTAGCAATTATTCCTCAGATTGGCCACAGGAGAAACATATGCTAAAAGAGCAGTAGTTGTACCTATTGAGCTCTGAAATCCTGCTCCATGACAGAGGTGGTTTATTCTGGGGGATATAGCCCAATAACTGGCAATAGCAGAAATGTGGCTAGGAAGATCTCCCTATACCCTTCCATCTTTATTCTCTCTAATAGATATGGTGGCTATTAACCCTGTAGAAGCAGTGTTCCATTTGAAAAGTAACTTGATGTGGTGGTAAGTCCTTGGAGTTTGGAATCAGGGGCTCAGAAAAAAAGACCCTTAGTATTGTGAGAATACTAAGAAACCTGAAGTCATCAGCTCTCTGTGCCTTATAAAATAAGAGGACTTGACCTCCAAGATACCTTTTCAGATTTAAAAACAACAATATCTACTCCCGCAGAGAACTTTAAGTAAAAGGTAACTTGATGTGGTGGTAAGTGCCTTGGAGTCTGGAATCAGGGGCTCTGAGGGAGAATACTAAGAAACCTGAAGTCATCAGCTCTCTGTGTCTTATAAAATAAGAGGACTTGACCTCCAAGATACTTTTCAGATCTAAAAACAACAATCTCTACTTCCTCAGAGAACTTTAAGTAAAAGGTATCTTTAACATCAGAGACTATTTCCCAAAGAAAATTTCCATGCAAGCACAGGCTAAGATGGTCCCCTGCTATCAGCCCACGTCTAACTAATGGATGTAAAAATACTTGAAAAGTTGAATGCCTCTATAAGGTGCTATTATTCATTATTATTATTGTTCCATACAAAGTAGTTATCATATTCCTTTCACCAGCAGTTGGCCACCTTTTGGAATAGCCTCCTGTCTGTTCTCTAGAGAAGAAATCCAACATGATATTTATTTCATAAGAAAATGTGCTGCCTCCTTGTGGGGACAAAACCCCATATATAACAAAAGTGCATTTGTTTGGCATATAAAGGTGAGATGACTGACCAGCAGCAGCAATGCCCATGCTGTGCCCACTCTCTAATCATAGGCATGGATTCTCTTTCACGCCAAGACATTTGCTCCTTTGGAATCCTCAGTAAAGGGTCATGCATATAAAAATTGGAGTACCATTAGCCATGGAGGGATGGGGAAGGAGATGACTGCAGATAACCACTATGAAAGGCAGCCTGGTAGAATGAGTAGATTTAAGAAGTCGTGGGTTTGAATCTCACTTAAGATCATGGGCATATAATATCTTCCCTAAAGTGCCTCAATCTCATTTTCCTTATCTACAAAATGGGGGTTGAAAAACACATGTCTCACAGAACTGTTTTGAAGATCAAATGAAATCAAATGTAAAAGCATTTTGCAAAGTTTAAAGGGTTATATAAGCATCACTTGCTGTTTTTGTAGTTGTTCCAGGAATGGAGCCACTTTGGGAAGCAAGAAGGGGCAGTTTCCAAAAAGCCTGTTTCCTTCCCGCTCCCTGCCCTAACAACTACAGCCACCACCCCTAGTTATAAAAGCATCACAAGTTTTTTTTTTTTTACAAGTACACTAAATTTAGATTTATTTAAATCTCAACTTATGAAACTCCTTTATAAAAAAAAATGTCCCAAATGATCCGTCTCCTTACTTTGGACTTCTAGGTTCCCAGATCCACCACAACAAAATCCAACCCAACATGTAAGCATTAATTCTTTGTACCTCCAGTGTCAGGAGGATCTGAGATTCTGGAATCTTGGACTTACTTTCCTGACTAAACCTTATTTCCAGGTTGTGCAGAGTAAGACCCTATAGGAATCAGGCCGATTCCTCTGGCAAGAAAGTCTGAAGTCACAGCCCAAGAATCACAAAATTTCAGAGACCTTAGACATCTAATCCAATTCCTATTTAAAGCAAGGAGCAACTATTCCTGACAAGTTAATGATTATCTAATCTCTGCTTGTGATCTCTTCAGTGATGGGGAGTTCACTTCCTTGCCTTATGAGGCAATCTATTCCAGTTTGAAACAGCTCTAATTGCTAGGATTTTTCCCCCTTCCATTGAGCAGAAAGATCCTCTGAAACATCTAGCAATTCATTTAAATTCAACAAATGTTTATTAAATGCCTAATATGTATAAGGATTTGTGTTAGGTTCTAGGAAAGCTAAACAAAATGAACTTTGGATGACAGAGGCTGATAGAAACTATGAAGAAAGTAACAAAAACATTTTCAAATGAGTAAAAGTGCTAATAATTAGGGGAACTGAGAAAGACACCTAAGTTGTCCTTCATTCAGTCAACAAGCATGCATTATTTTCTCACTATGATCCAGAAAAGTATAAATATAGTCCCTGACTTCATCAAGTTCATATTCTAATGAGGCAACTATGCTCATACAAGATATATATGGAGAAGACAGACTGTAAAATATGAGTCAAAGCATTAGCACTGAAGAATAGTGGGGAGGAAGAGACCCTGGGAAAAGCCTTTTTACAGAAGGCAGCTAGGTGACACAGTGAATAAAGTACTGGCCCTGGAGTTAGGAAAACCTAAATTCAAATCCAGACTCATTCACTAGCTATGTGACTGTTTGCCTCAGTTTCCTCTTATGTAAAATGAACTGGAGAAAGCAATAGTAAACCAGTCTAGCATCTTTGCCAAGAAAACCCAAATTACATGATGAAGAACCACTTAAACAACTTAAAAAATGAAATAAACAAAACAAAAAGTAACAGGAATTGTGCTAGGGAAAGGAAAAAAGGCAAACAGTAGTTACTGCCTTCAAGGAACATTTAATCTAACAGAGTTAGCTTAAGTCAAAGGTTCTTAAGCAGAGTTTTGAAAAAGGCTAGGAAATCCAGAACATGGAATCCAAGAGAGAGAGCAATCCGGGTATGGGGGACAACCGGTGAAAAGGCATATTCTTGAGCCTCATTTATCTCCCATCTCTCCCTATCTACTGCCTTCTTTGCTTTTTGTTTTTTTGGGGGTTATTTATTTAATTTAATTTATGCTTTTTGTCATGTATAGGGAACAGCAAGTGTCACTAAATTATAAAACACCTGGAAGAAATAAAGTATAAGATGGAAAATAAGGAGGGGTCTGAAACATAGTAGGTGTTTAATAAATGCTTGCTGACTGACTTCCTCTTCAATATCTCATACTATTCAATTAAAAATATTTATGAAGTACTCACTCTGTAAAAGATATTGGGTTACAAATAAGAAAAATAATATAGTCCTTGTCATCAAGACTTTTCTCCCTATCTACCAGCTCCTTTCCTTTCTTTTTTTTTGGTTAATTTTTTAACATTCTCTTTATTTCAATTTTGAGTTCCAAATTGTCTTCCTCCCTTCTGAGCCTCCTCCACTCATTAAGAAGGCAAACAATATAATATCAATAATACATGTATAGTCATGCAAAACATATTTTTCTATTAGTCATGTTGCCAAAAAATAAAAGATAAAGAGCAAGAGACATGAAGGAAGTGAAAAAATTATGTTTCAATCTGTGCTTAGAGTTCATCAGTTCTCTCTCTGGAGCTAGAGAACAATTTTCACCATGAACTCTTTGGAATTGTCTTAGATCATTGTTTTGATCAGAGCAACTAAGCCTTTCTCAGATGATCATTGTTACACTATTGGTTTTACTGTGTACAATAAAAGGTTGCTCTTTAGTCTCTTGCATCCCTTCTACCTTTAAATTCTTTGACTAATGAACTTACAGTTTATTTAGGGGAAATATAATATGTGCAACTGACTCTCTTTAGCACGCCCCACAGCAGCTGTTCCAAACTTTCTCTTCTTTTTGTGAGCCTCCCACACCACCTCCTCTCTGCTCTTGACTCATACTTAACTGAGAAAATAGAGGCCATTCACAAAAATCTCCCCATGAAAAATATCCTTTTTCTCCCTTGTTCTACATCTTTAAATCCCCAATTCTCTTTCCCTTACTCTCAGCTTAGATGAAGAAGTATATCTTTTTCTTTCTAATGCCATCTCCTCTCCTTGTACTCTCAAATCTTCCCTTCTTTCTCATTCATCTTCACTCTCCCCCAATCTACTGGTTCCTTTCCTTTTTTTTGTTTTTTGGTTATTTATTTAACATTCTTTTTTTTAATTTTGAATTTCAAATTATCTTGTCTCCTGATCCTCCTCCACCCATTTAGAAGGCAAACAACAAAAAAGAAATAAAGGAAGTGAAAAATATGTTTCAATCTGTTCTTAGAGTTCATCAGTTGTATTTCTGAAAGTAGATAGTTTTCACCATGAGCTCTTTAGAATTGTCTTGCTTCACTGTCTTGATCAGAGTAGCTAATTCTTCCTCAGTTGATCGGTGTTAAAAGATTTACTGAATATAATGTTCTCCTGAGAGCAATTTGGAACTATATCCAAAGATCTATAAAACTGTATGTATACCCTTCGATCCTGCAATAGCACTATCAGGTTTGTATCCCAAAGAGATCAAAGAAAAAGGAAAAGGACCCACATGTGCAAAAATATTTGTGGCAGCCCTTTTTGTAGTGGCAAGAAACTGGAAACTGAGTGGATACCCATCAGTTGGAGAATGGCTGAATAAATTATGGTATATAAATGTTATGGAATATTATTGTTCTGTAAGAAATGACCAGCAGGATACCTTGTTGGTGGAGCTGTGAACGGATACAGCCATTCTGGAGAACAATTTGGAGCTATGCTCAAAAAGTTATTAAACTGTGCATACCCTTTGACCCAGCAGCATTTCTATTGGGCTTATATCCCAAAGAAATCATAAAGGAAGGAAAAGGCCCCACATGTGCAAGAATGTTTGTGGCAGCCCTTTTTGTAGTGGCTAGAAACTGGAAATTGAATAGATGCCCTTCAATTGGAGAATGGCTGAATAAATTATGGTATATGAATATTATGGAATATTATTGTTCTGTAAGAAATGACCAGCAAGATGATTTCAGAGAGACCTGGAGAGACTTACATGAACTGATGCTGAGTGAAATGAGCAGAACCAGGAGATCATTATACACGGCAACAACAGTACTATATGACGATCAATTCTGATGGACATGGCTCTCTTCAACAATGAAATGTTTCAAACCACCTCCAATTGTTCACTGAAGAAAGCCATATACACCCAGAGAGAGGGATGTGAAATGTGGACCACAACATAACATTCTCATACTCCTTGATTGATGTTTGCTTACATTGTGTTTCCTTTATCTGATATATCGTTTGTGTAGACAAGATTTTTCTTGCACAACAATGACAAGTTTGGAAATATGTATACATATATTCGATTTGCCAATATTTTAACATAATTAACATGTAGTGGATATCCTGCCATCTAGGGGAGGGGTGGGGAGTTGGGGGAAAAATTTGTAACGGAAAGCTATGTAAGGATTATTGTTGAAGAATTACCCACACATATGTTATGCAAATAAAATAAAAAAAAAGATTTTTACACACAAAAAAAGAAAAGAAATGACCAGCAGGATGATTTCAGAGAGGCCTGAAGAGACTTGCATAAAATGATGCTAAGCGAAATGAGTAGAATCAAGAGAAAATTGTACACAGCAACAAGATCATGTGATGATCAATTCTGATGGTTGTGGCTCTTTTCAACAGTGAGGTGAATCAGGCTAGTTCCAATGAACTTGTGGGGGAAAGAAAGTCATCTATACCCAGAGAAAGGATTGTGGAGACTAAGTGTGGACCACAACATAGTATTTTCACATTTTTTGTTGTTTACTTGCTTTTTGTTTTCTTTCTCATTTTTTCCTTTTTGATCTGATTTTTCTTGTGCATCATGATAATTGTGGAAATATGTATAGAAGAATTACACATGCTTAACATATATTGGATTGCTTGCTATCTAAGTGAAGGGGTAGCAGGAAGAGAGGGAGGAAAAAATTGGGACACAAGGTGTTGTAGGGATGGATGTTGAAAACTATCTATGCATGTATTTTTTGAAAATAAAAAGCTAAAAAAAAATAAATAACTGCCTTTGGAGGTTTATAAAATAAAGTTTTGGCTTTGATATAAAAAGAAAGATTTGTCTACAAACATTGCTCTCATTTTTCTCAGGCCCTTGAAATTAGGTTTCCAACCACAATCTCATCATTTACCTGAAATTGCTCTCTCTAAAGTTACCAATGATCCTTAATTAATCCAAAAATGATATCTTTCCTCAGTTCTCCATCCTTGTTGACCTCCCTGTAGCATTTGACAATGAAATACATTTTATCTTCTGGATACTTTCTTCTCTCTCTGGTTCATTATGTTGCTTCTTTCTTGAGACTCTTTCTCCATTCACAGCCACTTCTTTTCAGTCTCTATATTCTGAGCCATAATCTATAAACCATCTTCAAGTCAGGAATGTTCCCCAAGGTTCTCAACTGGGTCTTTTTTCTCTGTGAACTGCTAAATGGGCTTATTATCTCCCATGAGTTCAAAATGCATAAACAAATAAATAGACATTTATTATGTGCAAGGCACTATACAAAACACTAAAAATATAAATGCCCAAAACAAAAACATTCTTACCCCCAAATGTAGGAAAATGGTAACGAGGGAATGGATTTTTGCTCTGAGAAAGAGATCATGAGTAGAGCTACAGGGCAGCTAATTTGTACATATCCTTTCCAAAATCAATGGTAGTGCTGATTAGATGTCTGTTCCTATAATAAAGGGAGGAAGTAGTAATGGCAGGCCCAAAGCATGAGTGAAGCACTTACAAGCAGTTAGATCCAGCTTGCTGTGAGCACTCACCATCCATGACACTATGGCTCTGGGATGGAAAGTGGCAAGCTGCTCCTAGGCAAGGTCTTTGTAGATCACATTCTGCCAAATTAATATCCCAGTAGCACAAGTCTGATTGTGTCCCTCACCTGCATTTACAAGCAGTTTCCTATTACCTCTGGAATATAATCTGACTCAATTATTTGGCATGTAATGCCCTTTGCAATGTGACTCTAGTCTACCTTTCCAAGATTCTCTTTCATGCATTCTGTATTCCAGCCAAATCAGTCTGCTTTCTGTTCTCTATAGCCAACATCCTATCACCCCTTTACTTTTGCAATTTTACCCATGCAGTTAAGCACATAATAGGTGTTCAATTGATGTTTGCTTAATTGAACTTAAATACCACACTGAATGCCACATGCATTTGAATTTGCTTTTGATGTGTCTGCCTGAGAAGCCAGAATTAATAGGGTTCCTGAATTTGTAATTGGAGAAAATTAAAGGATTCTCTCTTGTTCCTATAGGGTTTGACTAATATCTTTTAGAGTCACTCAAAAATAAACAATCAGCATTGTTGTTGGCCAGTGATCAGTCTTCAGACATTCTTGCTCTGAGACAGAAGCCAGGAATCTGCCCCAAAATTAAGATAACTTGTACTAGACAAAATCTGATCTTTCTCCTCTCATCACTACGCTAAATGGCAGGCCTGGCAACCACATTCCCAAGTACTATACTATAATTACCATAATGTCTATACAAGGGAAGCATTTCCATGGCAAGCCCTACCATGCTGAGGTCCTTTAGACACTTCTGGGCTCCCACTTGCTTTGTTGAGTCATTCCAGCAGGTACAATTGTCGCTCATTCCTCCAATTTCTCTGAAGTCATTTCTGAATAACTCCCCTTCTCTCCCATCCTTCATTCTCATTATAACTACTCTCTCCTTCTCCTCCACTCACTCACAGGGTCCAGCCTGACCTACTAATCATGGACACTGGCATGCATGAACATTTAAGCACTTGCTTTCACCCTTCCAACTGTCCCTCCCCATGAATGCCAGGAGATGAAGAAGAAATTGTCTGGCAGTTAGGGCAGTAACTACATACATCTCTCTTCTCCAGCAGCCCCATGGGTCTTCCAGGGTCCCAGCATTAATGTGTTATCCTGAGTTTATTACAGACCAAATGGATTTATAAGGTTACAATTAGGCAAAATCCTAAAATAGATAAAGCTAATCTTAATAAAAGCTATTTTTCTCTCCTTTCAATTCCTCCTATTCCTGGTTTCCAGGGACCAAAATCTGTCTAGCTTAACCACCCCATCTTCACCAAGTAATAAATGGTAGAGGCTCTATACACTTTCCAAAATTCTGGATTTTTACAATCTAAAATACAATAGATTTGGGTTTTGACTTTTTTTTTTAATTTTAACAGACTCTACCAGAAGAGGGCAGTGCTTAACTGAAAGGTACAAATAGGAAACCTTCCAAGTGACAAATAAGTTACCTGGAAATAAATATCTGGGTAAAGTCACCAATTTGTGACCATGTTTTCAAAACAATTTGAAGACTAGCAATAGCCACTAGAGAAAGTTTTTCACTGAATTTCAGTATATTTTTTTTTGTAATTCTATATATTTTATTTTTTGCATTGAAAAACTATTATGAGAAGCCCATTGGCTTCTCCAGACTGCCAAAGGAGCCCACAAAACTAAAAAAGCTGAACTTCACCAGAGCCTTAGACAAAAATATATATATAAAATCATTTTTATATGCCATCGAACTGTTCTTGGAACCCCATCACGTCTGTCCCACTCCCATATCTTTCCTTCTCAATAGAGCCCCTTTAAGGAACTTCGGAACTCAGCCCTCCTCTAGCAAGCCCTTTTCTCTAAGGAAGGACTCCGGGTTCAACCTCCTGTGCCCGGATGCCACAAGCTGAGCCCCAAGGATTCCAAATGGATGACTCTGGCCTGAGATGAAGCCTTTGCTGTTAGGGCGCTAATTAGAGGCTTAGTGAGGGGTTGAACACACTGACTGACAATTAATGGCTCCTGCTCTCTGTTGCCTGCTGGTCTATTATTAATTCATTGGGCATCCCTGATGGGGCCAAAGAGATAACAGAGACTGCAAAAGTTCACATTTCAATTTATGGTTGTTTGAGGGGTCCCAAAGACCTCACACTCATAAAGGAGAAGTGAAGGGGAGGATGCATTCTTTGCTGAACTTTCTTACATCATTGAATCGAGCTCTGGCATTTAATCTGTATGTGACTGACCTCAAGCAAAGCATTTCACCACATCAGGTTCCCTCATCTATAAAAGAAATGGTTGGACTATATGATCTTTAAGGGACCTTTTAGTTCCAGTCCTATTATCCTATGATGGATGGTGGCAAGGGGATGTAGGGAGTAAAGTATGGAGGAGAAAGAAAAGGTGATGGCGACAAGAAGTTAGAGTAGTTTGTTATCAGGAAAGTAAGATGGAACTGGAGATGGCTGATCTTTCCCTCACTCCATCCCTGTTCAAGGTGACTGGGAAAACAAAATTAATAATTAACAATAATAATAAATTATATGTGGTTAAGTGTTTGCAATGAGCTTCAAATACAACACATAATTTGAGCTGCATAACAACCCTACAAGGTAGGTGTTGTGGATGCTTTTAACCCCATCTTACAAATGAAGAATTTGACTCTCAGAGACATCATATGGTTAACCCAAAGCAGTTCATAGGTGTTAGAGGCAGGAATTAAGTACATTTTCTCCTGATTCACTCCACAGTGAGCCTTGGTGAATTTCATTGATGATAATGATGACAATATCATTTTTTATAAATTTGCTTATTTTTAAGGCAGCAAATTTCTCTATAATCAGTGGGTGATTATTTTGTAACATCAAGTTTCATATGTTACAATAAAGGCTCAAACTCTCCAATGCAGAGTAACAAGCCAGGAGGGTACAATTTTCTAAATTTTCCCATTAACAAATGCTTTTTCAACTCTGCTTTTGGCAGTTTACAAATATTCCAGGGAAATGTTTCCAGAATACAAAAAGAAATGGAAATGAAGAAAATAGTATACTCCAATCCTAATCAAACTTCGTCTACCCATCTACTTGCCCACTGCTCTGCTCTCAAGGAGGACCAGGAGAAAGGGTATTAAAAAATCACAGAAAGGAGCAGGATACAAGAAATTAAAAGGAGGAGAGAGGGCAGTGAGGAGGCTAGGTAAAGTGAAGGCAAAGGAGTGAGGGATGATGGAGTAGAATGCTCATTTTCAGAATAAAAGTATCAGATTTAGATTAGAGTCATTCCAAAGCCACTTCTGTTAAATAAAAAAATAATTACTTATGTAATCTTTGGGAAGTAATTTCATTTCTTCTGACTTCAGTTTCCCCATCTGTAAAAAGGAAAGGATTAAACTGCATGATTTCTAAAAGTCTCTTCTAGCTTCCAACTCGTAAATTCTAAAGAAAAATTAAATTAGATCTCCTATCTTTAAGTATTGGATAGTCCGTTTCATATATGCTTGGTGATAGACTGTGTATGTGTGTGTGTGTCCTCTGAAGATCGGACTAGCTTATTAAGGAACTTAAGTTCATCAATATCAATGACTGTAGAAAAGAGAATATGTGACCATTTTATGCAATTTTGCCTCCCTTATATCTAATTCATGAACAATCAAGACATCCCCCTCATGATGTCATTGGGCCTCTTTGAAAACTAATTGAAAACAATTGGCCAGGAAGTAATCCCAGATTATATTAAGTGGGAAAGTGCCATTTTTGTAAGTGGGTAGAATGCAAAATTTTGGCAAAATTGGCAAAATATTGGATCATTGATAGAGTTCTAGATTTATTGATAGAGTTCAAATACTGCTTTGGACACTTACTAACTGGATGATTCTGTACATTAACCTGTTTACCTCAGTTTCCTTTTATGTAAAATGGTGATTGTAATAGCACCTACTTTACAAGATAGTTGTGAGGTGCAAATTAGATAGCCAATGGAAAGTACTTTAAAAACCTTAAATCACTATATGAATGCCATTCTAAATAACAAAGGATGTCTGTCCTCAACTATACTATCTGGCTTAGACTAAGGAAAGAGATTTGTCCTGAGTCTTTCTTTCCTATATGCATGTGTGGGTTCTTCCCTCTGTGTGAATATATGGATAAATTTTGGGGAAATATGATGTAAAAGAAGGAGCCTTGGTCAAAAACCAGTATATCACAGTGGAGAGGGCACTAGCTTCAAATTCTGCTAACTCTAGCAGGCCCATTTGACCTTGAGCAAGGTATTTCAATTCTCTGTGGCTTAATTCATCTGTCATAGAGAGGGTAGGCTCAATGACCTTAAAGGTCTCTTCTTGCTCTAAAATCTCTTGAATTTTTATCATTTGAATGCCACTTTCCAAGATTTATTATTCTGATTACCTTGGCTGCGATGCTTAGAGATTGCCACTTGGTGGCACCCCAAAACAGGACAAAAATGACAATGGGGGGGAGATGAACAGTAGGTAAAAAACATGGGAATTGGCAACTGCCATGTACCAGCATTTCCTATTGACTGTCTCTGGTGAGGCAGCTCAGTACAAGGATGATCTTTGGATCTCACATTTCTGAGAAATATAGTCCCCTCCTAGAGATACTCAGGGATGATCCACTTGGGGAGGAAAGAAGAATAGCACTAGTCTGAGGAGGCAATTTGATAGATTATATACCATTGAAAATAGGCACAGAAGTCTTATTGTTCATCCCATTTCACAGATGAGGTAACTGAGGCTCAAAAAGAGGAAGTGATTTGCTCAGAATCACATAGTTAAGAAGTATAGAACCCAGAATTCTACTCCAGAGCTCCTAACTGGGGGAAAAAGCCCAGTTTTCTTTATGTTACACCTTGCTGCCTTTGTCTTTCTTACCTTCACATTTTGACCTCTGGGAAGAATGGGCCTGAGAATAAGTAAAGGCCCCTATAATCCCAGTTTGCAAGCCCTATCTCTTTAGGAAACTTGAGATACTTTGGGCTTGTTTCAGATTTTCCAGGACCACCACCAAAACAGAAGAAACATCATAGGGCATGAAGATGGGCATGGTTCTGTGAAAACCTGAGATCAGCATTACCTAGAATGTGACTATGTTTTCATATTCTGATCTCTCTGGTAACTTGTAATTAAACTGCTGAAAGAATTGAAGGAGTAGAGAAAGGGGGAAATGGAGAAGGAGAGAAGGCATGCAAAAAGCCAGAACTGTTGAGGTACTATTTATTTAGTTTATTTCCAATAAAGTTTTGGGTTTCTTTTTAATGAGAAAGAACCTCCCAACTGACAAGGATGGAAGAGAGACTGCTCAAAAAAATAAAACAAACAAAGCAATCCGAATTTGATTTCTGATTCTTTCATTTATTAGTTTGGTGATAAAGGACACTTAAATCTCTGGGTCTTCACTTCCTTATCTGTTTAATGAAGAGGGATTAGGCTATATGATCTCAAGTCTCTTCCACTTCTGATTCTGTGTCAAAACTCCCCTAAGCAACCGTTCTGATCACCAGAATGATTATCAGATCCTGGAGGAAACTGAAATTCCTTTGGCTTTTTCCCAACTGTCTCATGTTTTGCTCAGAGATCCCTAACTAAGCTTAACACCTTTTTTAAATCGAACAGCCCAGACAGGTCCATGCTTAATACAGTTAATACAAGGTTCTCTTGTCTTTTCTTTGTTGTTTGTTGTTGTTGTTGCTGTTTGTTGTTGAACAGTGATCATTATTTTCAAGTATTCTTGTTTCTCTGACTCTTGAATTCCAAAGCCAAACCTAATAATATAACAGGTTAATGAACACTCTTTGCCAACAGGTGGCAGTACAGGGAACAACTTTTCTACTTTGGTCAGATCTGGGGTCTCCTGAAGGAAATGGAAACCTTGATTTCCCTGAAAACCTTATTTCAAATAAGGCATCTTTCCTAGGAGGATCTCATAGACATTCACTCACTCAATAAACATTTATTAAGAATGTACCATATACAAAGAGAGGTATCATGGCCTAATAGACAGAAAATGGGTCTCAGAAACAGCAAATCTTTGGTTCCAGTTTCAACTCTGCCATATATCATGGGCAAGTCCCAACTTCTCAGTGCTCCCAAAGAAGTTACTAAGACTCTAAAATTTCAGGGAATGTTTTGATCTACTTTGGTAAAGGAAGCTAGCTCCTTTTCAAAACAATATGATCCTTACCCTCATGAAGGTTACAATCTAGTAAGGGAAATAAAACATAAACTCAGATAACAATAATATACAGGGTGTCCGTAAAGTCTAAGTGTGTGTGATTGTGTCCCAACAATTTTTAAAGCCATATTAAGACTTTTTTGACACTCTGATAATCCACCATTACATAATCAGTCCCATCGAAATACAAAATGGGATACAATGAGAAGTACAAGAAGGAAGGTTGTTTCCAGCAAGAGAATTCAAAAAAATTCTTCCTATTTACCAAGCAAGTTTACATGGCTTCTGAAATTTCTTCCAGCTCTACATTTTAGATTTTATCATACTTTTATCAAGTTCCTTCTCAGCCCTTTTTGTTGAAAACAGGATAAGGGCGCTCCCAATCACTGTTATCCACTTTTCCACTGATCACTTGTCCCTGAAGGGAAGAGACAAATACTTAGCAAGGGGTGCTTGTGATCATCCTCTGGCTTTGACTTATTTACCTCAGAAGTCCTCCAGGTAACTGAACATAGGATCCATTCTAACTCAGCATCAATACTCTTACTCTGAAACAAAGCCCTCACTTTGGGGAGTACAATGAAAACTCAGAAAAACTCAGAAGAACTGGGGGGTTCAAAGTCTAGCTATAACCAGCTACTCAATGGAGTAAGTCCCTTGATTTCTCTAAGACTCTATTTCTCCCTTTCTAAAATGGTCCTGCCCTACCTCATTGAAATATCCTGATGTCTCCATGAAATAATAAGATGTGAAAATTACCTTGGAAACTGAAGCTCTTACAGAAATACTAACCCAGTTGCAGAAAGCTATTTTCTATCAGAGAAACCACTTTTTCTCTATACTCCTTTGGGCATTTGCTATTAACCTAGATTAGGGGTGGGAGAAGTTGATTGGTTCATGCTAGGAAGGCAAAGATAATTGGGCACAGATGAGGATGTGACCTATGGTGGCATTGAGAGCAAGAACTCTCAGGGAAGAATCAAGCTCTATTAATGCCCATCAGCCTTTGCTCTGCAACCCCTGATCTCAGAGAGTCATCTGGGGCTCTAAGAGATTAAATAATTTCAGAAGCAGGACTTGAACATGAATTTTCCAGATTCTAAAACTGTTTCTCTATTTATTGCAGGAGATTACAAGGAAAGTACAAAAATAATAATACAGATGGATGGATATAACACTAAACTTCTGCATAGCATCTCTCACATCTGTTACTTAATTTCATCTTAATAACAATCCTATGAGAAATGGCGGTCTCATTGCTTCTTTTTATCCCTAGTGCCTAGCACAGGGTAATAAGTAAGGTAGGGTGACTGGGTTTTTTCATCAGAGTAGCAAAATTAAGAGAGCTGATAGGATCCCACTTCAAGCAGCTGCATTAAAAAATGAATTCCTTTCTATAAGCCTCACCTTTCAACCAAAGAAGCCATCCTTCTCACAGTAATTTTTCTCATCACCACTTTCCCAGAAGCAGTAGAGAATTCTCAAGGGATTTCTCTTATAATGAGTGAACATATCCCATTCTTTGCCTCTCTTCCTAATCATTTTGTACACAATTCAGTCATATATTTCCACTTATCACCCTGACTTCACCTATTTAAGTAAGTACTTAAAGGATTATTTGAATTAACAAATAATAAATAGACAAATAAATAATTATAAATAAAAATTTAAAATAAATAATAAAATGAAATAAGAATAAATAAAATGAAATATCAGACCCCTTTTGTAGATGAGAAAATTGAGATCCAGAAAGATGAAGCAACTTCCTCAAGATGAGTCAAAGACAGAGCTAATCTTTGAAACCAAATCTAATTTTTAGTTAAGGGCTTTCCCTTGCTACTACTTAATAATGAAGGTTATAGTTGGGGCTGAGCTAAATCAAATTGTGTAGCAAACTTACTGGACCGTTACTACATTTCTCTGTTGCTCTCTCTTCATAAATATTTTGTACTTTCTTGCTGCCTATTCCACATGAGCCAATGCCCAAAGCTCCAAATTCTCCTTTTCCCCTGATCTCCATCAAACTCTCCTTCCTTCACTGACCCGTTCAGAGTTAGACGTCCAACAAGAGATGGATCAAATCCACTCATCAATGGAAAGACTTGAGTGTCATCATGACTTACTCCTTTGACCTGTGTCCAAGTTATAAAACTCTCTCCCTACTCAAACCCACTTCATTATCCTTGGCTTCCTTCAACCTACTGTCTATGAGAAATGTTTCCAGGTTCTTCTTAATATCAATGTCTTCCTTCTTTTGATTATTTCTTTTTTTTGTTTTTGTTTTTGTTTTTTGCTGAGGCAATTGTGGTTAAGTGACTTGCCCAGGGTCACACAGCTAGGGAATGTTAAGTGTCTGAGACCAGATTTGAACTCAGGTCCTCCTGACTTCAGAGCTGGTACTCTATCCATGTTTTGATTATTTCTAATGCAACCTGTATACAGCTTGTTTCTACACAGTTGTTTGCATTGTGGTTCTCCCATCATCTTTTTTTTTTTGCTTTTTGCTGAGGCAATTGGGGTTAAGTGACTTGCCCAGGGTCATACAGCTAGGAAGTGTCTGAGGCCAGATTTGAACTCAGGTCCTCCTGACTTCAGGGCTGGTGCTCTAACCACTGCACCACCTAGCTGCCCCTCCCATCATGCTTCTTGAGAGCAGGGTCTATGTATATTACCTTTCTCAGAATGCCTAGCATTTGGCACAGTGCCTGGCACATAATAGGTGCTTAATTAATACCTGTTGACCCACTAACAGTTAGAAAAAGTCAAGCTCTTTAAACAATTTCAAAATGGAATTCAAAATGGCAAGTCTTTAGGGAAGGTTTCTTCTTCTTTGATCTCCCTGAAGGGTCCCTCTAAGCTGACTACTGAGCTATCCACAGTAACTCCTAGCAGGAAGAGCCTTCAGGAATCATCTAATCTCATTCATGCTTTAACAACAATCTTCTCTAGGACTCCTCCTTAACAAATCCTCCATATTTCCACAATATCCTAAGTCTCACAAAATATTTTCTTCATAACAACCCTATTAGGCAAGAAGGGCAAATAGCATCACCCCCACTGGATACATCATGGAGTCATAATCTTAGATCTAGAAAAGAAATTTAAGGATACCTAATCAAGCCACACCTCCTCATTTAAAGAGGAGAAAAATGAGATCTACAAGGATTCAGTAACTTGTTTAAAATCGTATGTAGTGATCCCTCATCATTCCACCCATAGTATCTTTCCTGGATCTAAAAGATCCCAGGAATGTCTTCTTTGGAAAATATTGCTCCAAAGCAAATTTTCTCATGTGATTCTAATCTTTTCCAGTGACAGAACTGTGGTTAGAAAAAAAACCCAGTGACCCTGTATTTAAGAAGTCTCTATTCTCTTGCTTTCTCTCAACCCCCAATATTTGAAACAACCATTTACCAGACTGAATAAGGATAATGTTGGAATTCTCCCAAATTGGTTTCTATTCTACTTCGTGCATCACCCAAGTTTTCAACTGTGGGCCAATGCAGGCTTTTTTTTTAAGCTGGCAATGTGTGTGGGGCAGAAACCATGGCTGGGTTGTCAGATCGTGTGGGTGTTGGGCGGGAGATGGTGAGGAAAAGGGGGGGGAGAGGTTGGCAAAGCTGGCGGACAAATCCTCCCTAGATTTTGTACTGGAGAGCATCAGAGCTGAATATCACCAAGAGAGGACGAGCTGTTCTCTCTTCCAGCATCACAAAGACTCACTTTCCTGAAGAGAAGCACCCTTTAAAAAAGAGGAATATGGAATGGGAGTTTGCCATCGGCGGCAGAAGGAAAAGTCTGGAGTGGGCAAGAGACAGAAAGAAGGAGAATTTCCCATCATATTTGTGAACAAGAAGAGACCTTTGACATCATGGAAACAAACTATTTTTGCAAGTGAGGAACCTGAGGTTTAAAGATTCTAATTTACTTGAGGTCAGAGATGAGTCTGTAATTAAAGCTCAATTCTCCTGATTTCTGTTCTTTTAACTGAACTATACTGTCTTTACCTGTCATCAATGGGTGAACAATTGGATCCCCTGAAGAAGACAAAGAAAATATCATGCCCTATCCTACCCCCAGCTGTGCTTTATCTTTATCCTTTTTCATTCACAGACAGATTGCTCTGGTGATCTTACCTTTCTTATACCACCTAACCATAAATACCTCCCTTCCCAAAATTATCCTGCATATATTTTGCACATATATACATATATTGATATGTATGGGTATTTCTATACACACACATTTTCCCTAATAGAAGCTTCCAAGAAAACTCCTTAAGGAGAGAATGAATTTCTTATTTGTCTTTGTACTCCCAGAACCTAGCATAGCACCCAGCACCCAATAAGTGTTTGATAAAAGCTTGGTGATAGACTGATAGTATCTATACAATAAGTGGTCCAAGAGTCCACAAAGCTTTACCCATAACTGTCTTAGAGGATGAATGTAGCCTAAACAACATACAGCCCCATGAGGAAAATTTGACCTGTGCCCTTCTGGTATTCTCACTCCATTAGAATCAGCAGCCTACCTCTCCTGCCATTCCACCCACTTAAGGTTAATCTACCAAATCACTTCATTTCACTTTTGCAACCAAGGGATGGTCCAGCCATAACCAGAAGTGATCTGGTTTACCCTGTGCTCTTACAGGATACCTACCAGTGCCTAAAGTGCCTTCAAATGCTTCTAAAGCTCTAACTTCATAGGTACCTTTTTCTAACCTGGGTGTGATGTCAGAAATCCTGCAGACAAGAAGGGAAATGACAGAAGCTTCATTATGTTGCTTTCTAAAATCTATAATTGACTGATAAGTATTATCTCTTCCACTTTTGCATAAGCTAAATGTTAGCCCTGGATTCAAATCCCAGTTTTTTTGTTTGGGTTTTGTTTTATTTTATTTTTTAACTATATGACTTCAGGTGAATTAGTTAATTCCTGTGGACCAAAGGTTCTTCACCTGTAAATGAAGGAGGTTGGACCTGGCATCCTCATACACCCTTTTATAAATCTAAATCTACGATTTTTGTCACTCCCTAAGGGTCAAGGTTCCCCTTAGTGCTGCTAGACCCACACTTAACCCAGTTTTTCTCAGAGATGGGCTCAGGACTGATGGAACCTGAGGACACAAGTCTACCTGCATTTCTTTGCCCAGAATATTGACACTCCTTCCATGCCCTCTGTTGGTACTGAAGCCCTAAATCTCCAATGGTTTGCTTATAGCATAGATCTCAAAGTTTTTCACTTCATTTTTAATCATATAAGAAAGTTGCTTCATGATGAAACATCAACTTCTTAAGGATAGAAACCATATCTTACCTATCTTTGACTCTTCCTTCCACCCTCTTCTTTAGCATAAAGCTAAGCATAAGTGCTCTGCTTGAAGTGTTGGGAGTGCTGGGCTGAGTACTTTGAATGACCAAATCATGATAAAACATAATTATAGCTAGCATTTATATAGTACTTTAAAATTTATAAAAGCCTTTTAGATATGTTAACTTATGTGATCCCCAGAACAACTCTGAAAAGTAGGTGTTATTATCCCCCATTTTACAGTGAGGGAAACTGAGTCAAAAAGTCACATGACTTGCTTAAGATCACACAGCTCTCAAGTGTCTGCAACTGGATTTGAATTCAGGTCTTCTTGGCCCCAGGTTGAGCAGTCCATCTATTGCATTATGCATCCTGAGCACAATGCCAAGGGCTGGATGGCATTCAGAGACTTGGTGTAGACACAGTCCCTATTATTATGGTGAAGGGACTGTTGTGAAAAGGTCACTGGATGGGATGGGAGGGTTGAATTCTGCCATGTAATATCTTTGTGATCTTGGACAAATCTCCCCTCCCTTAGTCCTCAGTTTCCTCATCTGTAAATAAGAAGGATGGACTAAATAGTCTCCATTTAGGGGCTCTTAATCCACATCCCCTGATCTAGGGATATTAGATAGAACAAGGACGTGAATATTAAGTATTTTGAGGAAGGAGGGGGAAGATGAATGGGGGAAATATCCTCCTCTACCAAAACAGACCAGTATTACACCTGTAACTTAGCATCTGAAGGAGCTGCCTGGAATCCTGAAAAGGTAAGTGACATGTCCAGAGTCATGAGTCAATGTGTCAAGGGAAAAACTTGAAAGCAGCTCTTCCTGACTCAGAGGGCAGCCCTGCATTCATCACATCAAAGATACTTCTCTGAATAATTTAGTCATTTTACCACAACTACAGCTAAAGGATGTGGTACAAAATGCCACGTTTTGGTTTGCCTTTTATCTCATACTGTATAGTTTTCTTTTCTTTTTTTGAAGGGGCAGGGAGAGACATTTGGGGTTAAGTGACTCGTCCAGGATCACACAGCTAGTGTCTGAGCATGGATTTGAACTCAGATTCTCCTGCCTCCATTTAACTGTCCTTAATTTTCCCAATATTGTGATATACATATAAATATGTATATCACAAAATTGCGATTGACTTTTACAACCCAGTAATAAATGATAACTGATATTACATGGCATTTTAAGTTTTTCAAGGCATTTTACATATACTAATCCATTCTCCTTCTTCTCTGTAATATTTCTGGCATCATATCAGGCAAGAGGAGACTCATTTGATCCTCACAATAATCCTATGGAGTAGGTACTATGGGTGCTTTTATCATTTCTATTTCACAGATAAGAAATTGAGGCTTAGAGAGGTTAAGATTAATCATCCAGCTAGTAAATGTCTTAACTCCAAGTTCAGAGATCTTTTCACCCCACCTATGGTATTCTAAATTAGGATTTAGGGGACCTGGATTCACTTATACTTTCCCTACTTCTCTCCCTCCTCCCTTCCCCCTCATCTTCATCTCCCTGTCCATCTCCTTCCCTTCCTCCCTTTCTCCTTGCTCTCTCTCTGTCTGTCTCTGTAAAGTGTGAGCTTCTCCCTCTCTTCTCCTCTTTCTTCCTCCTCCTTCTTCTTCTCCTCCTCCTCCTCCTCCATCATCATCATCTTCTTCTTTTTCTTCTTCTTCTCTCTGTCTCTCTCTGTCTCTCTGTCTCTCTGTCTCTCTCTGTCTCTCTGTCTCTGTCTGTCTCTGTCTGTCTCTGTCTGTCTCTGTCTCTCTGTCTCTCTCTCTCTGTCTCTGTCTGTCTCTCTGTCTGTCTGTCTCTCTATCTCTCTCTCTCTCTGTCTCTGTCTCTCTGTCTCTCTCTCTCTCTGGATCTCCTGAGTCCAGGACTAGTACTAAGTCATTTAATCTCTAAGGCTCTCACCTCCCACATCAATAAAAATGAGAGGTCTGGACTAGTCCACATCTAGGACCCCTTTCAAATCTTAATCCAATTATTTCTTTAAAGTAGGCAGGGTAGCATTATAATCTCCATTTACAAATGAAGAAATGGAGACATAGAGATATTAAGAGACATTTCTGGCTTCTAATGGTTAGGCAGTTACAAAAGAAGGACTAGAACCCACAAACCTACAATCTAGTTTTAGCAAAGAAAGATGGATATAGAAAAGCATGATTGGGGATATAAGGTAGTAGAAGGAGAAAGGACTTCAGGAAACATCTGATGTCATTCTCAGATTATACAGATGAAGAAATTAAGGAATTTAATTTAACTTAAAAGAAAGTTAAACAAGCTAGTCCAGGTCATCCTTGCATCTATATTTCCTAACAACCAAGCCAGGGTTGCCACTGCTGCCTCTCACTCTAGTGTCATATGATTAATTCAAACAACCCTAGCTGAAAAGGCTCAGATTCACTGGCTGACAGGTGGAAGGAATCTCCAGGGATTATCTGTTCCACCCATTCCCCTGCCACTAGGCAGAATTGTCCTGTAGTATACCAAGCAGATTAATATTTGTTCAAAAGGTCACCAAAGAAGGAAATTTCACTCTTACCATCATCTGAAATTATTAGAATCATATAATATAAATAGCTGGAGGAAGCCTTACAATTTGTCTTGTCCAACAACAGCCAAGTCATACCATCCAGTCGCTGGACAAAGTCCCTTCTCTGGATCGCAATTTCTGCTTCTATAAAGGGGATGGGACCAGCTGATCCTTGAGGGTCCACATGCTCTGAATTCTATGATTTGCCTCATTTCACAAACAAGAAATCTGAATTCAGAGATATAAATTGAAAATGGTATAGCCAACTCTATCCACTGTACTCACAAGGGTTTCTCTAAGGCCATGTGCTTTTGATAGTTAACAATTTTTGATAGCTAATAATTTGCAATCTAAGACTCTAGACCAGCCATCCCTGAATCTGCCTATTATACCATTTTGCTTCCTGATGGTCCCTTCTCCCACTGATGGGTTGCAATTTGGGGAAAGGTCTCAGACCAACCATCTCTGATTCTCTCCATCTAGTCAATATGCTCTTGCTCAGGTATGTCTCCTTCTCTCCTTTTCATATCCCTCATATATTTTTTTCCTCCATTAGAATGTAAACTTGAAAGAAAAGATTATCCTGTTAGCTTACATTTGTAACCTTACCCCTTAGCACAGTGCCTGACATATAGTATAGGTTTAATAAACAATTGTTCACTGACCAAGGCACATGGTAGTTTCAGACAAGAAATATGCAAAGATACATGGTAAATATTAACACAAGATCAAGACTATATATATATATATATATATGTATATGTATATATGTATATATAATATATACATCACATATATTATATATATACATATATATATATATATTGTGCAGAGTGGGTAGCACTCTATAATGACTAGAGTTGATCTGAGTCAAGACAACTGGGCTTTGAATCCAATCTCTGACAGATGCTAGTTGCGTGATTTGAGGCAAGTCACTCAATCTTTCAGTGCTCCCAGATAAGTGTAAGATTCTAAATTTCAGGGGAGAACAATGAGGTGCTGATTTGCTTTGGTCTACCAAGCTCCTCTCTCCCAGCTCATACTCTCTAGAGGGAGGAAAATCATAGGTCTCATCAAACTAAGACAACTGGAGAAAATGTCAAGTTCAATTTCTCTTCCTTTCTAGCTTCCGCTCTTGGAATTGGGTGCTTAGATCCTAAATAGTTATCTATCTAGTAAAAGTTTGTAAAAATTTAAAAAAGCTATATATACCTTATGGAATGGCACATACTATGAATTCAGAGAAGGTTGGGAAGTCATATGAACTGATACAAACTGAAGGAAGAACCAGGGAAACAATAAATGAAACTATTATAACAGTGCGAATTAGAACAATAACAAAATAATTAAAACTGAATGCTATAAAATTATGGTGGCCAAGCTTGGTCCCCAAGAAGAGATAGGAGAGAATTCCACCTACCCACCCATTCTCAGCCCCCACCATTTGCAAAGATGAATGATTATGGGTACCTATAATGTCAGACTAATGTGTTGGTTAGTTTTGCTGGATTTTTTGTTTTCCTTTTTTATTCTTTGCACTAAAGGATGATTAAATAGAAAGAAGTTAGGGATGTGAATAATAAAGAGGACATTCTTATAGGAAATTAAGATGATTTAAAAATAAGATATTTAAGAAAAGATTAAAGCCATGTAAATCCTTGATCTTTGAAATACCTGACCAAGAGCAAGGTCCGAGGAACCTCCCATCTCTAACAACAAATACCTATCTCAGAGTTCTCTCTTTAAATAAGAAAGAGATGTTCCAAAGTTTTATTCGTTTTCCCCAAGAATGGTGTTAGAAAAAATGGGGTTGTTTAACAGCAATTCTTAACAGAAAGATGAGATAATTTCTGTTTTGATTGATTCCCCCATAAATTTACCCAGCTCTTTTCTTCAGAGAGGCTCCAAGCGTGTCACACAGCTCTTTCATCTTTGGAAAAGTCTCCTCATGTACATAGAGGGGCAGGCTTGGCTGCTCCCATTTTACAGGTGGGCAAGTGGGGTGCAGAAGTCAAGTGACTCATAAAAAGTTACAGGAAGCATCAGGAGAAGCATTTCTGCTCTGTATTCCAAAGACACACAATGCATGCACCAGGACCACAATGAGACCCAAGGACTATCCCTTCCTTTTCCTATTGACCCATATCACTTCCTCCTCCCATCTCCTGAGGAAAGTCCTACTACCCCCCTGAGCCCAGGAAGGACCTGTACTTACTCCCACTCTTTTCTCCGGGCTTGAGGGGTACTCTGCATCTTGTGGGCTTCATGGGCTTTGATGATGTCCCTCTGCTCAATAAGCCCTCCTCGCCTCCGCTTCATGACCTCTGGGCTCACAGGAAGGAATGGGCTCAAGCTGGCATCGAGGGCACCGCTGCCCTCCCATCCTGAGCCCTCACCTTCTTGCATGGGGAAGAAGACAGAGGAGGCATCGAAGCATAGGGCACGTGGGGATCCTGGCAAGGCTCCTGTGTCCTCCAAGGCTTCGGGCTCGAGCAGAGCAGAAGTCTGGCTGGGCAACACGCCTGGGCTGTGCTGGCGCCATGTCTCCTCCTCGGGAAGGGGCAGGATGTGGCGGTGGGCAGCAACACCAAGCTCAGGGCTTTCCCCGGTGGCCAAGGCAGGGATGAGCTCCTGGGACTTGTAGGCTGGGCACGGGCTGTGTCCATGCATCTCTGGCACCATCACAGCACATTGCTCTAGGAGAAAGCCAGGAGAGGGAAGAGGAGAAGAGACAGAAGGGAGAAAAAAGTCAATGGCAAATCCTTTCAGTGGAAGGTCATCCTTGCTCAGTGTCATTCCTCCATAAAATCTCTAACTAAACCTCAAAGGACTCTCAGCCCTCTGCCCACTGTGTTCCCTCTCCTAGGACCCTCACAGCCACCCTGTGCCCACTGGTGACCTGAACTCCACCCCTGAACCCTTCAATTCTGATAGCTCATTCTTTGCCTTACCGTGCTGGGACCCATGACTCCAAGTCATTTCCCTGGCTGCTCCAGGCTACCTCTCCCTCTTTTCTGAGCCCCTTTATCTTCTGTCTTCACTTAGATTGGAAGTTCTTCAAGGCTTATATTTTCGTGCCCTGATTTTGCATAGTGCCTAGCACATAGCACTTTTAATGAATGCTCGCTAGATTTAACTATCAATCTATCTACCTGCCTACCTATTCTGTCTGTCTAAAGGTCATTTATTTCAGCTCCCTGCTGTTTATATAGACAGGACAACATTCTAGATCCTTGACCATCACCGATAGGTAGATGTCTGTTCTTTG